>JAYDZK010000271.1:5245340-5258075 GCA_034509185.1 Euphonia xanthogaster | reverse complement strand
AAGAGAGAACATACTGAAGTACCTTTCTATATTTTGGAAGCAAAATCTTGGTAATAAGACAACTGAAAATTCACCAGATTCAACACCTTTCTCAATGCCATACATTTACAACTATTAATATATTTGTTATTTATTTCCCTCACAGGCTGTCTTATTTGAGTTAGAATTAACTTTGTATTGGAGTTAGACTTGCTTTTTAAAGAAAGAAATACAAAGTGTTCCTCTAGAAAGATCACAGAACACCTTCAAGGATGGATCCTGCATCTTTCTGTCAGCTTGAAATTCTCCCTGCAGCACCAGGTGGGGTAATTGGGTGCCACAGAGAGGGTGCCATCCTGGTAATGAAGCAGTTCAGAAAGTGCCTCAAGTAACCCTGGGTTTTCTCTGATATCCCAGGGCTGGTCCAAAGCACAGGTGAACAGTTGTTCTTGCCTTATGGCTGCCACCCTACTCATTGCTCACTATTTTTAATAAAAGCACAGAGAACTTTTATATTATACACACAGCTTCCCTGTGTGAGCATTTAACCTGAAAGATTAGCAGTTATGACTAAGAACACATCTATATTTAGAACTGTCTCTAGTTAAAGTAATTTTTTTTTTATTTTAGAAATGGCAAGAGACAGTTTAAATTGCTGAAAAGCCCATAAGTCTATTCATTAGCACGCTTCACAGAGACAGCTTTTTATTAATCTTGAATTTTGTATTTAAAAGACTAGTTTTATATAAGCTGGCAGAAATCACTGCTGAAACACATTTTGCTTTGTTCATGAAGTGTCAAATTCAAACTTTTACCTCTGTGGCAAGGCTTTGACTGGCACCATTGTCAAGAAGAAACTTAACAACCTCCAGGTGGTTTTCTTGGGCTGCCATGTACAATGGAGTGAAGCCATTCTGAAATTCAAAAACAAGAGTGTAAACACCCCACAAACATTTTATACATGAAACAGATCTCCCAGATGAGGGAAGGTTAGGTGAAAAGTAAAAAAACTGTTTGCCCCCAGATGAGTTAATGGCATGATCTACACTGGCTTAAGTGAAGATGGGAGAAGGGCAATATTATTTAAAAGGACACAGAAGAATCTTTCAGCTGACCAGATACAATTCCCACAGCTAAGCCAGAACAATTCCTTTCACATCTGTTGTGAAGTTAAGCTAAAAATCAATCTGGACTGATGATTTGGTGGCAATGAGTTATGACTCCTGATAAATACAGCCACAGCACTGGAAATTCAAAACAGGACAGGGAAATACAATACAAGTCAGTAGCGAAAGCAAGAGCAGCGACTCCTCAGAGTAATTGACATTTTTTCCTCTTCTTTCCATTAGCTCTGACTTCTCTTTCACTTGTACCAGCTACGTCTGCCTTCCATCTCCTCAAAGGGCTGCCTTCTGAGCACACTCTGCTTCTGGGCACCAAGCTACTTCATATTTCAGGCATCAGGAGATGTGAGGATCATTGGTGCTCAGCAGTTTGAGACAGAGGTTTATCAGTGTTTCTGAACACATTAGAGCATCTCTCAAATTATGCTTAAATAACTGATTTCAATCAATGCAATGCAAGTATTAGAGGCTGCAGAGCTTAACTCGTTCTTTGGTGAATGCCTTTGTGTCTTACAGTCAAACCTTTTGTCTTTGCCTTAACCATAAACAAGTCACAGCCTGTCAGAAATTGAATTTTGGGATTAATATTAAGGCAATGCATTTTTTACCTTTTGTTCTAAGAAATTCTGAAATCTCTCCCACAGTTACACAGGACACTGACCTATATTTTGCAGAAAACCAGTGGGGCTGAGAGGAGTTTGCCCATATGAGGAAAACCATCCACATTCGGGGCCCTGGGGAGATGCAGAGGGAGCCCCATGGCAGTGAGACTGGGCTGAGTGGCAGGGGAGCAGCTGAGGGACACCTGACTGTCCCAGAAGCAGGGGCAGAGGGACAGGGCACACGTCCAGCACCCAGCACAGGTGAGCTGAGGCCAAGCACGCGGCCACGCTGGCAGCAGGGACACACAGGAGGTCACAGCAAAGGACACTTGGGAAGGAAATGGATGTTTGATCCAAGAGGAACTTCACCAGCAGCGAGGCACCCAGCAGCTGTGAGCCACATGTTTACAAGGCCTGCACAGGTGGCAGGGCCTGCTGCTGTTCCAGGATTTTGATATTTTGGTCTCTACTCAGGCAGGCACTGCTCCAAGCACAAAGCAGGCACTAAAGGGCTCACAGAGCCCAAGTCCAAAGTTAGGAATGTGTTTAATGCACTCTCCAGAACAGAGGTTCAACAGTTCAGGCACCATACAGTCAAAATTCTACTTAATGAAAAAACAGAGAAGCCAGGAAGCACTTGCTAAGGTACCTCCTATGTCACACTACAAGCTGTTGCAGTGAACAGCAGTCTGGTATTGAGTCTGGTATTCTATCGTTTCATGGCATATTCTGTATCTATTTACTAACTCAGCTGGAAACAAAGATTGATTTTTTAGTTTCAAACATTTTCAATTAGAAAGGAAGCAAGAAACTCTACCTAATAGTTAGCTTCATGAAATAATTAATAGGCAAAAATTCTCAAAACAAAATATTATTTGCATTTGGAGGCAGAGCAGAACTCTTTCCCCTATGTTAAGTTTTTGTAGGGTTTTAAATATCTTTCCACCCCACGCTTTACACTTGCTTCTCTCTTTAAAAAGGAGCTGGAATTGCCAGACAGCCACAAGTATGAAAAAACCATTTTGTCTTGAGTAGTAATAAATAGCCCTTAGAAGAGGTGTAAAATTCAATCCTGGCACAAATTTCTGGCTTGTTTTTTGGCTTTTTTTACAGACAGGAAGATTTGGTTAGAGAAGGCCTAACACTGAAACTGTCAGCATGGCAGAGCTGCCACCTTCAACGAAAGAGGAGACAAAGCTCAAGTGAAGCACCACAGACCAAGCTGGTCCAGGGCAGTTTGGTGGCAGAGAGCATCAGGGATCTCCTGAAAAGCTGAATCCCAGCTGGTAATGGTGTGGAATGGCCAATAGAGGTGTTACATGGGTGTTCCAAGTAAAGACATCAAAGGCCTCCATAGTGGGGTGGGGGAGAAATAAATTTTAAATCTGGCATGTTATCAAAGCTAGAGTAACATGTGGCAAAACCTTAGGGTGTATGGACTATGCAGTTATATAAGATGTTTATAATCTCAGATTATTTTTCGTTTCAGGGCTGAATACACAAGTTCTCAAACACAAGCTGAAAAGATCCTGTCAATCCTATCTTAAGTTCTTTAACAGGAAAACTATGGCAAATATTTCTGATTTGTTTTACTTCTCAACAGCTATGGGACATTTTACGTAAAAATACTTAATGATGTTGTTGTTCTCCTTAAATTTAAGTTATATGGCTCCTAGTACTGTATTGAGCTAGTATAAAAGAATAAGAAAGAAGAACGGAGTCATTTATTTCTTCTGTCCAGGTGAAAAAAACAATGAAATACAGACCACAAATAACTAACATTTTCAAAATAGGTCCTGTTAAGCACTTCATTCCTATTATTTGAAAGACCAGTAAAACACCCCACCCTCCTTCTTTAACACACTTTTTTTTAAACAAACATTTCTTTTCATGCCCACATTTTTATAATACAGCAAAATGGTAATCCTGGGCCAGAGGAGAAGACTGTCTCTTCTCTGACACTGCCTGCCAGCCCCTGAGCAGGGAGAGCAGTAATGGGGTGGCATGCAGGACACCGCTGGCACAGCCCCATGACTTTCAACAATCTGTAGCTCATGCACTTTTCAAGCCAGAGTTTTTCTGTTTCATTCTACTGCTTTGCTTGTAGCACCAGCGCTGCTTTGTCTCATTTCAAATTCTCTATAATTGACCTAAACATTTACTCAAAGGACTTGAACCAAACTTACAAACTCTGCATATGCCTGCAGTACATCCCTGTACAGGGAAAGGGGATGGGCTCAACTAAGCCTGAGACAGTGAATGATGTGCAACAGGATCCCTTTGAACATGTTCTCTCCCACTCTCCTGTTCTAGCCTTGTCTCTTCCAGCTCTAACAAGCAGCAGCTCGTAGGGCACTCCTAGGGCAGATCTGGGGTTGATCTCTCTGACTATCAACTCTATTTTCAAGAGCCAGCATTAACACGGTCAGATCTACCAAATATATTTGCTAATATCAGAGTTTCTAAGAGAAGAAAAACTCTAGTGTCAGCAGAGTTGTTGGCAGTAGCAAACAGGGACATGTGGCCTTACCTGAGACTGTGCATTGACATTGGCCCGATTGGTAACCAACACTTTGACGACTTCTGCTTGTCCAGCGAGGGATGCTATGTGCAGTGCTGTGTTTCCTTTCTGGAATGAGAGACAGGGACATTTGAAAAGAGTACAAAACCTGAGCCTGAATACATAACAATACCATCAAGAACATCTTCCACTTCAGAATATAGTATTTCTTGCTAAATACCTCTAATGGCCGTGTTATTCTAGAAAACATGGCATGGACAGAAACCAAAACAGGAATCTACAGTTTGTTCAGTAAATCTCCTCCCTAGCAATCTGTGACATTTACCATCATCTACTACAATTGTTTCTATTAAGCAATCGTTGCGACTCCCCACCCCCAGCAGTGGAAAATGGGCAATTACTGCTGCAGCAGTCTGTAATCACTTGGCCAACACCTCGTGCCCAGGCCAGCAGTGTGAACAAGGGAACAACCAGACAGGCTTGACTGACCTTTGTGGCTGCATCCACACTGGCACCTCGCTGGATCAGCTCAGAGACAACCTCTACATGCCCTTCTTTGGAAGCGAGATGGAGAGCATTCAACCCATTCTGGTTTGAAAAGGGGAAGGGAAAAAGAAAAGCAATTAGAAGGATTACCAAGTGTTTTCCAGCTTACCAAGCATATGAGGAGACAAGTTATTACCACCCCACTGAGATGAGCTTACAAAAACTAAGGCAAACTTCACAAGAATTAGATTATAAGGACAGAGTAAGAATTAAATCAAGATATACTGGCTCTGGGGTCTCAAATTCTGTGTGCTGTTCCATGATCTAATGCAATACAAATGGCATGAAAGATAAGGCAGCACATTCTCCAAGTGAAATGGTGCCTGGGTAAAGGGTTTAAAAAAACCAATAATTTGATATGATATGTAAACATGGTTCATAAAAAAACACGTAAATTATCTTTGACATGAAGTGCAAATATAATGAGAAATCTGAGAAACAGCAAGAAAGTTATTTATCCAGAAAATTTGACCAAAATATTCTTCAACCTGATTTGAGATGTTGATGTCCACTCCATTTTTTAAGTAGTCAAGAGCCTTTTCCAAGTTGCCAGCTCGAGCTGCTCTCAGGTAACTTGCATTTGTGTCAGACTACAAGAAAAAAGGAGAAGTCCCATGAGAAATTACGGCACGGTATAAAAACGTATTTCAGTGGCAAAGAAATTATTAATGATACAGCATATTGTACATCCACTTAATAAGACATGAAAGGATCCCAAACCACCTTATCAAATGTGGGTCAAACCCCAAGCAGGCAGCAGGAGGCTTGGCTTCACACATGAACATGAATTATGGAGCAGTGTCTCACACGCAAGGCCATCAGCCAGGGACACGTCTGGCACCCAGTGTGGCACACAGCCATGGGGAACCTCAGGAACTGGGCTGCAGGGAAACCGTGCTGCTCTTCTCCAAGGTGCCACACCACTTCCAATGGCCAAGCTGAACAGACCCAACCAGTACTGTGAGAACTAATCTTAGAGATTAAAAAAAAAATTCAAAATACTCAACCTCGAAGGACTGGGTTGGTGGAATTAAAAACCCCATGGTTCTACAAATGAATGTATTATAAATTTTCACATCTTCTAACATTTTGTCTTATTTTCTCTATTCTCCTTCATTTTATGGCACATTTTATTGACATCAACCATTGTCCACTTTCAGTGAAGAAGCCAGAAATGTCTAGGTACATTGTCATTATATAAACTGCGTTTTTCTTTTTTTCAGACCTTGCATTAAAGATAGTTACACAAATTTACTTTATGATGACTTCAGCTTGAATGTAAGGACAGCAGAAATGTTGGTTAAGTCATGACAGAATCACTGAGAGGAAGTCCCAATCCCAAAGGGTTTTAACAAGTTATGCAAATATCCAGGGAGAACAGTTTAGATAATGCTGATCCTGCCTTGGAGCAAAAGCAATGAACTGGGTTAGCTTTCAAGAAGGACAAATCACACAACCTTTGACTTTATCCGTGCCACAGCTTTCCCTGGCATCTTGGGCAGTCAACATATTTTTTGTGCCCTCTTCTAGACTGGTAAAGCAGGAGTTGTCTGTGCTCTTTCCCTCTCAGCACCGTTTCATCCCAGGCTTACTTTATTGCAACTACCAGTGCATTGAGATGTTCTAACATTTTGAAAGAGTGCAATAACTACCTTTACACTAAACAATAAAGGCAGTCAGTGCTAAGAAAAATAAGAACCGCCCTGGCACCGAAGCACAGTTACTTATCTGTTGCTCAAATATTTTTTCTTTTTTTTTTAAATACCAAATTTCTGGATTTGCTACAGAGTTTTCTCCTCTCCTATCAACACAGCCACTGCAAGCTGGATGTTGTGCTCAAGAATTGATCCAAGCCCATCAGAAGCCTCCTTCACATGCAGGATGAAGCAGTCTTGGGTATAACGACAGCAAAATGATAAGTGGGTAGGAAATTTGCTTTTCTCCTTGTACCCATACAAGCTACAAGACCATTTTACTGGTACTTCCAATAAAACAGGCTCTCCCCTTCTAAGGAGAAAACCATTACTTATGAACTCCTCATTTTCTCCTGAGTTTTGCACACTTTGCATTCCACCTTGCAGGGATAAGTCACCAGCTTACAGCCTTCCCTGCTCTTTATCACTCTTTTCCAAGCATGCCACGCTGATCATTACAAACCAGCTTCTGCAATGTCCTTCCCAACAGAACAACCCCCAAACACAGCACCCAAATACTGGTGTTCAGTTAGGTTGAGGCTTTCTCAAAAATAAGGTGCCCCTGCAAAGTAAACAGTCATAACTGTAAAGACCATGGGCAAGAAAAGCTGCCTTGAGAGCTGCTTTCATTTGGGAGATCATCTGAGTTGTGCAATGCAGATTATTACAGCAGACAGATCATATTCTCAGCGCTTAGCTACAGTAGTCACTGGGGTAAAAAAACAGGTCAGCATTTTATCAGCATTACTAAAGGTATGAGGTAGAGCGGGAGTCTTTTTGTCAGAGGGCAATGGCATCCCTGTTTGGCACAGTCAGCAGGGGGACCAGAATTAACATCAGCTGTTTACAGCTGCTCTGGGTGGGGAGGGGATGTGCCAGAGCCACTGCCTCTGGAAAATCAGATTCTGGCAGCCACATGGACACAGCCAGACAAGGAGGACTGCTCCTCTGCAGACACATCCCAGTCTATTGGCTCAAACAAAATCGAGGGGGAGAGGCAGAAGCAGCAATAAATATTTGATAATCACATTAATCTCTAACTGCAATCTCACTGTGGAGGGAGAGCAATGCCTGTGTCTCTTACAGACTTGGGCATGACTTTTGGACTCAGGGGTTCTGAAGACTTAACAGCTGTTATGCCTTGGAAGCACTCACTAACAGGAGGAATGATAAAGTTCAGGTCACAGTCCCAGCCTGAGGCCATATAAAAATGTCTCAAACCAAACTATCTCAGGTGCTGCACAAATCCACTCCTGAAATCCCTCAAGCTAACAGCCTCTCCTCCTTCTCTAGTCATCCCTCAAAACTCACTCCAAAGCAGCTACAAGTGTCCAGCCACACCAGCAGCCAGGCTGCCATCCCAACAGCGGGGCTGGTGAGGTGCTGGGCCCAGCATCCTGCTCACCTGTCAGCCTGCACCAGTAACCCAGCAGTGGTTACTGGCTAACTGTTACTGGTTTCCAGTTACCTGAATGTGATGTGAGCCAAAGTGTGCAAGTGCATGGGCTGCCTTAGCACACCGGGTGTGACACATCCCTGTGCTCTGAGAAAGGGGAAAACCTTTTTTGTCTGATCTTGGCTGATGCTCCCAAGCCCAAAGATGGGATTAGCTCACCCTTTCTGGGCAACCGTGCACAGGAGCTTTGAGATTTGCATAGAGGGATAACAGACTGAGGGTGAACAATTGTGCAAGAAGGTCAACAGGGTTTATGGGAGTCCCTCCATCCATTTCCACCTCTACCATAAGCAGAAACAAGCAGTAACATTAGACAGAAAACAGAGACAACCTTGTTGGAAACCAAAAGCAGTTTCAGCCTCCCTAAAAGTAGCATTGCCAGCTTCCACTTCCCCTATAACTAAGGCATTACTTCAGACCTACCCACACAGAGGACAGACTTTCAAACTTTTTTCTGTCTCACAAAATGTCTTAAAACATGTCACTTCCAAAACCATGAGAACCAATAAACACTCTCCATCCAAAATGTAAGGAATTGATCAAAAACATCAGTTCAAAACTTTTACATTTCTGAACCCAAAATTTCCCAACTTTACATTTGTATATAAGCCTAAATTTGTCAGGGTTTTGGGGTTTTTTTAATACCTCAGTAGAGGAGAAAATCTTACTTCAATTGGCACTGTTTTGTTTAAAAAAGAGCCTCTTGGAGTCCCTGCCAGAGCCTGTAAATTGCCTCAGTATTATTACAGACAAAAACAGCACCAGAGCCTAGGCTCAAACCAATGGAGGATTTTAAAGATCAAAGAAGTGCAATAATAATATTAATAATTATTTATCTGGATTGCCATCATTCCTGGAAGCCCATGTCCTAAACCGATAAAGGACCTGCTATATGAAATGCATTAAAACCACAGTGAGGGGGGGAAGGATTTTGGGTTTCCAACCATCACCCAGGACACCCACGTGCTGCTGTCTGTGGGCAATTCTTCTCCATACGCCCATTACCACCTCCTGCACTAGCTGGCAGCTGAAAATGAGAACCCCACACAGACAGACAGAATAGACACAGACACTGTCTACAGGACCTTCTCCTCCCAGACCTAATAGATTGATCCTTCACTAATTAAACCTCAGCATCCTGAGAAGCATTCTGGATGCTTGTGGCCAGTTCAGATCCCTTTCTCTTTTTATGTAATCAATCCCAATATGAAATGGAGATGAAAATTGGCTTTTGACACTCCAAGGTCTGGACAAACATCATGAGAACAACAGGCATGGGACACACATCAAAGCGCCCCGAATCTCAGATGCTCTTGCAGTCAGCCACAAAGATTGCAGCCCTTCCTGTGCATTTGCACTGGGTCCCTGTTGTCAGGCTGTGTCCCCAAAGCCCTTCCCTGCTCCCTCCTGGGCTTCCTGTGGCTGCTGCCTTTGCAAAGTCTACATGCAGATTAAAACTAAAAATCAAGATTTTTACAAGTGTTTTCATTCTTGGAGGGACAAACTTCAGGTCCTGTGCACAGCATTTAGCTCTGAAATGGCTATTCAGAGAATATTTAATAAACAGTGGATTTATGGGAGTACCAGTACTGGTGAATGCATAATACCAAGCTTTTTCTTCACAGATGGTATGATTTCTCCCCTCTCTCCCCATACTTTCTTGGAAGAAAAAGGGACTGTTTCTAGTTTTAAGAAATGTGCAAATGTTCTCAACCAGCTAATGAAGGGATGTTTTATGCAATGTGTATTTCTTTTAGATTCATGTATTTCCCTTTAAAGAACACTGCTATAAAAAATCCCTCTCTAATGCACAGCAGGCTGATGAGCTTGCAGACTGCCTGTAGCACACAACAGGTTTTCCAGTCTGGAGCTCATCTTCAACATTCATCCCAGGGACATCTCAGGAAAGGGCTGAGGCTGAATAAGCTGTGCTGGCAGCAGCACTCCGTTTGCCATCTCTTCTTTACCTTATGGTCCCCTGCTCCTGCCACAAGATGAACGGACCTGAGAACTGTTTCCCCATTTTGAGGAAAAGCTACATGAATTAAAAATATTTCTATTACAGCAAAGACTAATGCCCAAGCCACTTGGATATTACCTTAAGCCTCCAGAAAATGATGATGCTGACTCATGCTAGCAAATACATATTCACTCTTTCAGTGCTTCCAGTGAAGTAAGAGATTATTTATCATGGCTAAAGAGAAAAAACTATTAGCAAATTTTCACTGTCAGTCCAGGGTCTGGCCTGGCTTTTCCATGGCACTAGAGAGGGTCCCTTAAGAAAACAGAGAATCTGTATTATTGAGTGTACCCTCTAAAGTGCAAAGCCATTATTTTTAACGTCCACAGGCCTCCTCCCATACTGGTGGTATTTTATTATGCTCATCTCTCTTTCCTTTGTGTTCTGCTTACAGTGGCCTCTTTTTCAGATTAAAAATCCAGTCTTTTTTTTTACATTGGGAGCAGGGTTTTGTTTTTCACTCCATCTTTAACAGTAGCTGTTGTGAAGGGAAACCCCCAGCAGGTTCCCATTGTGCCAGAGCAGGAGGTATTCTGGCTTGAGTCCCAACAAAAAGATGCTAACCATGCCTAACATTTGTTGTGGGGAGAGGCAATGACCTCATTTTAAGGGATGAACTTATGTTACTTCCATTTGGAAATGTGCTCAACAAAGAGAGTCTTTGCAGCAGCATGAGGTGACCTGAGGAAATGCATGATAACATCTTTGCCTTTTTTGATAAGGGGGGGCTTACTGCAGCCATAGGCTTTTTTTTTTTTTTTTTTTTTGCAGGAAGGCTCAATTCTGATGGGCACTAAGCATGACCCCAGAAATGAGAGGACCTTGGCAATTTTTAGATTTTGCTCCTATGCTAATTTAGAATTTTCTTCCATGCAAATGCATTACCCCCACTGCGTAAGCAATGAATTTTTATTCCAAATAAACTACAGTGGCCAATTTACAGCAGTGTCTGAACCACATGAAATAAACCAGTGACATCACTGTCAAGGGGAGCCTCTTCATTCATCCTGCAAGAGGCTCTAACCCCTGGTATCTCTCTGCTGCTACCTTTTAACAATATCACAATTAAAATTTTTCAAGTGTATCCTCTTTATTAGAAAGGGGGCTGATTGCATGTGATGAATGATGTTCTCTGTTCAAACAAGTACTCACATTTTACATACCAGGCTACCATATGTGTTTTCTTCTGATAAGGATGTACCAGCCTGAGGCCAACTGCTATCTACCGTTGTGCTGTTAATTACCCTCCAGAGACATGCTTTTGGGATCACAGCTCTAAACACAACCTCAGGGCAACAGTAAAAGCTCCACTCCCAGTGCCTGACAATTCAGAGGACACATCTTTTGGCTAGGGAAGGCCAGCTGTTTTGAATATGATTGCAAAAAGAGAAAGAACGTAATTACTAGTCAAAACCAAATTAATCCCTCTAATTGTTTGCCCTATCACACAGTTTAATCATCAACTTTCTTTGATCATATTATTGTATTCTGCATGATAAAGGAGCCAAAGATATGATGCTATTTGCAGTGTCCCCATAAAGGGCTCTATTCCAACTAGGTAACAACAGTATGTTTTCCACAGGTTAAAAACCACACTAGTATTAGGCTGTGTGAAACTTTCTTCTTGGTCACACTACTGGAGACTAAACTTCTTGTTTTTCTGCAAAATATGCATGTGAATTTACAACCAACTGCATTTTCAACAAGTGAGGCTCCATCCCTATACAGCGATCAATCTTATCATGCTTGTAGATAAAAATGAAACATTTCCTGAAAAATCACACATCTAAGAAGTTCAAAACAGAAGTGGAAAATGCACTTTAGATGCAGGTCCTTCCTTCTAGAAATATTTAGCCAAAGTAGGAAAATCTTCATGCAAACAAGCCTCTTTCCTTACTAGACCACAGGAAAAAGCGCAGGTCAACAAATTCCAAGAATAATTTTAATGGGAAAACAATAACAAGATGTCTATAAAAAGACAATAAAGGTCTTTAATAGCGATTTTTCAGCTATCAGACTGCGCTGGATGAAAAGACGAATGACAAGGTAAACTGGGACACAGTCTGTTTAAGACCCTAAGACTGGGATAATCCCTGGTTTCACCAGTGAATCAGTGTACACTATTAAAAGTGACAACCAGTGTAAGAACCAGGCCCTTTGTGACCAACTCACACTTATAAGTAATGAAAAGGATCTGATGCATTAAAAGGTAAAAGATTCTGGCATTTCAAATCCAAGATT
Organism: Euphonia xanthogaster; assembly: GCA_034509185.1. NCBI lineage: Eukaryota > Metazoa > Chordata > Aves > Passeriformes > Fringillidae > Euphonia > Euphonia xanthogaster. The sequence continues at coordinate 5,245,892 of JAYDZK010000271.1, read as the reverse complement.
CATTTTCCAGGCTGAAGGTCTCAGCAGGTAAAAGTTTATTATTCAAATTCTGGGAAGAAACTCCTGAATCCATAATGACTCATCTCTCCCTCTCTTAAGTTTTCCTATTATACATTTACAAGAGAAAAATAAATCACTGGCTTTCATAACTGCTAGCACAGTCACAAAGAGCCAGAGAAGGGCTGGATGTGCTTCCAGCATTTCTTCTCATGTTTATATTCACCTGAAGATAATACCTCTCCTATATGTCAAGCTAGAGGAGATGCCATTGATCTCTTCCCTGCTGTTTTCCTCTCAGGAGCTGACTATCCAAAGCGCAAGGAGATAATTTCAGCACATCTCAGGGCCAAGTTTAAAGCCACTTCCATGGTAAAGTCACTTTCTTCAGATCACTGCATGAATAACAACAGTCAGTCCAACTCCTCTTCTCTTTGTGAATATCACTTCAGAATCAGGACCCAAAAAGCAGAGGAAAATACTTCTGCAACTATTGTCAAAATATTTTGTAAACTGCTTTTATTTGTCTATAACTTCAGAGGTGGGGGGGAGGGG
>JAYDZK010000271.1:5222544-5245240 GCA_034509185.1 Euphonia xanthogaster | reverse complement strand
CTCTTCCGATCTTGTCTATAACTTCAGAGGTGGGGGGGAGGGGGGGGTTTACAAACCTAAATCAGCTAATACCATTGATTTTAGGGGGAGAGATTTTATTGACTATAAAAATATCATATAAATATGCTTCAATCAGATGTAGTGAAATTAGTGGTAGTAACATGGAGAAAACTCCATTTCAGGGGAAGTGTCATGCACATAAATTTCCCCCAAAAATACTGTAGCAAATAAACTATAGAAACTATAGACAAGTTACATAATCTATTAAGAGCTTTCAGTACCATGAATTCATAAGTTTCTACTTAATGTCTGCTTTTGAATTCAACTCTCATTTAAAACCAAATTCAATCTGCCTTGGAACTTTGAAATTCTAACTATCATTAAACAGAGAGATTTTGATGCTAACTGGTCAATCCATTTCAGAGGTGGCAAAATACATGCAGACACATACCAATTTACACTCCAAGCTTTGCAAACCCCACATATAATTACAATTTATGCCTTTTTAGGTTTTAACAGCATTTGAATAGGTAACAGTTGTTTCATTTTATTTTTTATAGATGTTTAATTTTATAGATGCTTTTTTTTTTTTTTTTGCAGGGGGGGCATATAGTTTTGGATTCTTACAAGAATTACAAACATTCATCATTTTGTGAGTGCCAATGCATAGGTTTCCATAGCAGGGATTATGACCCCTGTCAGGAGCAAAGAACCTCTTCCTTTTACACACCTGAACACTTTGTTGAAGGGTTTCTCTCTGGAGAACTCCACGTGGCTGATGTGACAGACAGAGAACCTGAAGGGCCAGTGGAAATTATCTAAAGAGCTTCTGAGTACTAAGAGGACTCAAGATTTGCAAAACAGTCATAAACTTGCTACCACTAAGTTCTGCAGGGGCAGACAGAGATATCACATAAGGCCTGCCATAGCAGCACACCTCAGGAGAGCTTGTGACATTTACAGAACCAGCTGTCCTGACACCTCCTTTTGAAATAGATAGAGCCTGGTACAATGGCAGAGAATCAATGAAACCAAGAAACTAAAGTATTCAAATATCTCCTGGAGCTAAAGACTGACTGAGGTAATTTGGTGGTTGAGGAGGAAAAATATCTATGCAGCACTTCCCAAACTTGTGAGAGCAATTTCACACAGGAGAGTTAATGGTCCCCCAGTGCAGAAGCTGAGCAACCTGCCAGGAAACAATTTGAACCTTGGCCTGGAGATGCATGAGACCTACTGGGGAATACCATCAGGAATACTTCAGGCTGTGCTGGCTTAGCCATGTCCTTCTACAGGAGCTGCAATTCCCTGCTGACCACAAGCTGCCGTAGCTCGTTTTCCATGTGAGGCTGCTGCTGTGGACCTGACCCAGTAACTCCAGGCCCATTTTGTAACCCACCAAACCTCTGTAAACCACAAAGGCAATGCAGAGCAAGCCAGAGCAGGTGCTACACACACTGCAGCCAGTTACTGCTGCAAACACAGAGGAGAACCCTTTCTCCCAGGTGTGGTGCTGTGGGATGTGGTCTGCACGGAGCTGTGGGGCTGGGCACAGGAGAGCCATCCGCCTCCACCCCTCACTGCACTCCCCTTCCCCTCCCCTCTGCCATGATTCAACACTGGCATTCACTGCTGGGAATCTGTGCAGTGGCATGGAAAGCTCTGTCATAGCATTTGTTGGGGCTGTCTGGATGAAATGTACTCAGTGGGGTGCACAGCAAACGTAAATTAGTTTATAAGTGTTTTGCTCCTCACTCCACGTGTTCTGTGTTTGAGCATGAGCTCAGATTCCAATAGGAAAACTGCTTTTTCCAGCCCAAGCACCAAAATCTGCTCACAAAAATCAGAGCCCTGCATCCGTTATTGAAATTTTGAGCTCTAGTTTAAAACTCTTAAGTCCTGTCCTAACTTTAAATACAAAAGTCTGTTCTAAATCAGAAGGAGGAATCTAAATCCCTGTTTGGACAAGGGCAGGACCAGCATTTACAGAAATAAACGGGCTGAAAACAGTGACAGTGAGAACAGCCTTAGCTGTATGGGATCTTTGAGATCAATACAGGGAGAAAGAAAACACAGAGTTCAGTTTCATTCTGAGAGAAAGTTAACAGATATACAGATAAATCACTGCAGATTGGGTGATGCCATTTTCACATGGTGACTTTTCATTTAGAGAACTGAACTAATATTTTTCTGGTTTTCAAAGCCATTGTGCATTAGAAAGCCAGAATTTGGCAGAACCACCACAAGGAATTGAATATCCCACGAGAGACTTCAGTTTTTTGAACAATATTTTACCTCACCTTAATCAGATTTGCTAATTTATTTTAATCCAAAAATTCTCACTTCCTCTTAGCATCAGAATGAAGTATGTTTGAAAGACACATAACAGTTTAATCAAATATAATGGTATAATACTAGTGAATTAAAACTTTCCAAACTGGCCAAAAAGACTTTACTCCTATTTTATTAAACAGACACAGATTTAGAACTTTTTTTTTAGTGCTATCATTAAAGTTAAGATCAGTTTATCACAGAAATAAGCTATAACCAATCATACCAGCCCTATACAGTGAATCTCCCCCAGCATTTGATGATAGAATGGGCCATTACTGCACAGTGCTAAAGTATCACTCCTGAATTGCAAATCTACAGCATAAACATGCAGTGAAATAGAGCTTGTTTCTCTCTTGCCTCTCAAATATGCAGGGCAGCCTATGTAAGATTTACATAAAGGATGAATACAAAGCTTATCATAAAGGAAAAAAACTTATCAGCAAGGAAAACCTTAACACATATATACTCTGCCCCTTCTCCACTGCTAAACCCCATTTCGAGAGCTGCTACACCTTCCCCAAACAACATCCAAATGAACAGAAATAGCAGTTTCTATACAGCTTGCAACAAAGCCCTGTAAAGCAAGAGAATACCATCCTGGTGCAGCAGAGAGGGGCAGAGCATCCTGCAGAGCAGCACACTGCCAGCGCCAGGGCCGAGGGCGGCGCGACGTGCGGCTCGCTCTGCTCGCCCAGCTGCTGCACACAGAACCTGGAGGGACGGTGCCTGTCGGGGTCTGTGCTCATGTGAAGCATCAGCAAAGATGTTTATCACCATGGAAATGGATACTACTGTGCTACAAAAGGCAGGAGAGAGTAAATAAAGTTCTCAGGACTGAACAATAGAGAGTTTAATCAAGTACCATAAGATATCTGAATAATAAGAGCTTCTTCAAAAAATTACTTCACAAAAAAAAAAAAATCCAGTAAATGTTTTCACCATTTTGAAATTACTGATGGAAATAAGCTTATGGAAAGAACATCGTCACTAGAAAACAACCAAACTTTTCAAAGATGCTTTTTAGCAGAGAACAACATCCAGTCCTGTGCTGACAGCAAGTAAACAACAATATACACATTTAAGAGGACTCACTGCAGTATTTTTTTTCAGAGCACAAAGCTATTGCTGACATGGAAATTAGCTATTAGACACCTCTGTTCTGGCATCAGTAGTATCTCTAGCTAAAAAATATTGCTGCTAATTGACATTTCCACAAAGCTTGGCACTCATCAGTGCTAAAAACACAAATCCACTTTCCTGGGAACCTTTTTTTTTCTTTTTTTTTTTTTTTTTTTTAAATTCTGCAGTAGAGCAACCTAGAGAACTGATTTGGTTTTGTGGTTTTAACTGATGTAAATCACCCAAGCTATTGAAGCCCATGTGAACGTGGTTCATGGAGTACAGGGATGTCCTTTCACAGCAGCTTCCTCACTTGTGGAATTTTTAAATCCCACACGGAGCACCTTGAAGGTCACTGAGACTCTCTCTGAGGAAGGGTGCCTCCTTACAGGTCACTACCTGCACACTACTAGCACTACAGCTGGCTCCTCTGCAAGTTTAACTGAACCTGTGCATTGCCAGGAGAAGAGGTGTGTTATTTGAAAAATACACCTTTAAAGCACAGATTTTAAACTTTTTTTCCAAATAGAAAAGATTGGCTAAAAGACTTCAAGTGTTACAAATATCTGTGCAATTTAAGGCCCTGATAACAGAACACAATGTTACAAAATGTTTGTGCAATTTCAATCAGAGACTTCTACAGAGTGTTCTGAACACAATGTAGCCACTCGCAAGACAGAGAGAACATATAATTGCAATTTTCTGACTGCCACCTCAGCCTACACCATAATCCAGCCATTAGAAAGCAAAACACACCAAATAATCCAAAACTTACCTCTTCCTACATCCAGCTTTGCCTCAAACAATCAAAGACTTAAAACACTAATACAAGAAACTCGATATGCAGATTTCACTCATTTCAGAATCCACAAATGCTTACTTGTTCTGGAAAGCATTCTCCCTCTTCCACTGCCATTTTCTGTGGCCAGATATGAAACTTGATGACTCAATTAGTTAACACTTTGGACACTGCACCATTGCTAAAAATAGCAGCCTCAGGAAGTACTTTTCTTTCTTGTCTTTTTTTTTTAAGGAACTAAGCACGGTCACTTGTTGCACTTCCCTTGGCGATTGAAATGGCAAAGGACAAGAGAAGAGAAGACTATTAAATTCATGACAGAGCGTGTCCCAGGATTCCTGGCTCACTTACCATATTTGCTGCCTCCAATCATTCCCCGTGTATGTAATCATGATCTGTGGAATACCCAAAATAGCTGCAGCATCAGCTGGTCAGAAAACCACTGCTGCTTGGAATCACTCATGAAACAAGCTTTTGTCATTCTGCTTATCAGCTCTTTCTAATGCAGACTACTTTGAACTATTTCTAAAGGCAACAATAACATCATTTTACACTCCGTGTGTTTTGAATACCACATATGCCTGCCTCCCACTACATGGTAATTTTATATTTATTCAGATTTTTTGATGACTAATTATGATAGGTTTGTGCTGCTGGTTCTAGAGACTATTTTTCTAAACTAAAAGGCTGTTCTCTATGTACTTCAAGTTCCTAAACTAGAGAGATTAAAAGCAACACCAAGGCAAAATAATTTTGCTTCAGAGGGAAGCCCAGAGAAAGGTTCCTGATTTTAGTAAAGCAGACTTCTTCCTTTTCCATGGAAGCTACCATCCACAACAAGAATTTTCTTTGTGCTTCCCCACAGTTACTTACATCAGGAATGGCTTTAAAGAATGCCCACCTTCTGAGAAAGGGAATATTGAAATCTCTTCAATTCACCACAAGTTCCTGCACTGCACTTTCCTGTCACACATCTCACCTCACACCTGTGAGCTGGAAACAGATATTCACTGGCACAGAAGAACAGCAAAGAAGAAGTGGAGGAAAATAATCATGGCCTAATATTTTGGTCAGACAAGATGTCAGGCCTAGTGTCTCATTTGAGACATGTTGATGAAAGGAAATAAGCTGTATATAAAACACTATTGGGATAATTTAAATATTTTCCAGAAATAGATCTCCATGTTTGCATCAACCTGAGCGCAGCCACCAGGAAGGAGCTTTGCACTCTTGAGTTCAAACACCCAATTCTCATCACACCAGTTCTCTATGTAGACATCTCTGTACTCAGAAAGTGCAAAATTTGAGGTCCTGGTACACCCACCTTGCACTCAGGTGGACCTGGCTGGAAAATACTTCATTAATGTCACTGACGATGCATTCTATTAACAACTACCCTGTGTTCCTGCACATTTTTGCTGAGGACATTATAGGATTCATGAGTAAGACCCACTTCTACCACTGACTAAATACAGAGAAGCCAACAGCTGTCAGCAGGGCGGAGGAGCCTCCCACATCAATTTAAGTACAAAAGGATGGCCAAGCCAGTTCAAATGAATTTACCTCACTGACATACCTGCACAGAGCTCCCTGTAGCAGAGATTTCAATCACTGCCCCACAGCTACCTCAGCAATGCTGCTACTGCAAGCCACCACACAAAACAAAGTATCCTGAATATTCAATTTGTAAAACTGAATTTTGATTCAGCATTACTGTTAGTTTTGGGAGCTGAGAACTGTAAGTTCAAAACAATAAATGCAAACATCCCAGTTCTAGAAAGCCAAGATCCCAGGGTAACTATTCAGTGTCTGAATTTTTGTTTCTAACTGAAGAAAAGCTGGCCCTGAATAAAGGCCAGGTACCTAAATAGCTTTCTTCTGCCTTTGAAAAGTGCTTGAGAACAAGGAGAAAGGAAATATGAAAATTTCTGTAATAGGATTCAAGGGAATCACGTGAAATTTAAAACTTGCCAAATAGGTCTCTTTTGTAGGTGAAAGGAGTAAATGGGACAGTTTCACAGGAAGTCACAAGTCCCTGCAGAGGACCAAGCCCACTGTGGGGTGGTGCCCCACGCCCCTGGACTGCAGCCTCCTGTCACAGGCTGGTGACACAGAAATTTTGGCAATCCCAAAGCCAAGCTGGCAGAGGAGAAAGAACATTTTTAGGGACAAGGACTCCACAGAGTCTCTGCTGTTTTGCTGGCAGGCCGTGGCCCCTGTTCCTCAGGCAGCCCAGGGCTGTGGCCAGTGCCAGCTTGGTCTGGGTGCCAGCCTGCTCCTCCAGGAGCTCACCTGACACTGCTCTCCCCACACTCTGCCTGCTCATTTCTTCTGCCACGGCTGCTCTGCCTTTCCAGTCACTGGCTCTTGGTTTTTTGAGTTCACATCAGTGTGATGACACCAGTGGACGACTGAACCAGGCCACTGCCTATTAACTTCCACAAAACCAGCCTGGTTTAGGCTGTGACATTCCCACAAGAGCAGTTCTCCAATTCTCTCTCCATTAATTTTAAAAGAGCAATGATCAGAATTACAAAAGAAAAGCACAAAGAAAAATTAAAATCTGTCAGCACCATCAAATCATCTCAGCACATTCACATCCATCAATTCAGCTCTGATTACTGATGGCCATAAATCATAGTGACACTGTATTTTCTTTTTTAACCTTGTGAATCCATTTTAGAGCATTCAGTATGATTTCTCAATGCATACTAGTAACAGACAGGCTCAATACTAATGGCAAAATCAATGTCTTATAGATTTTGGGTAAAATTTCCAGGATCCTTTTATTCCTTTGCATCCTGAATTACATGATCAGCAAATTCCTATAGTAATTCTTAGCTTAGGAAAAAGAAAGGGCCTTGGATACAATCATGCAATTAGTAGATACATGAGGAAAAAAACATCCCAACAATCAATCTCCTCCCCTCTAGAAAAAAAGCAACAAAACCCTTTTACAATCTCATTAAAATGGCAGATTTGGTACAGATGGAGAATTCTTTTGAACAGAATAGTGGAAATGTCCTTTTACATTATCACTATGCTGCTCCCCAGGCAGATGGAGTGCCTATGATTACTGGCTTGGAAGTGACTTGCAAACAAAGCAACACATGGCAGAATTCAGCAGCAAGAAAAACATGGTTTGACATGAGATGCAAAACAATATAAATATCTCTCCAAGAAAGGGAAAGGCAAACTGAAATAGTTTAAATCACAATCTGGAGTTACTGGTCCAGATTTTGCAAGGAGAGTATTTTTTTTTCTGGAACTGTAGTGGATGACATTTCAGACAGTTCAGAAAGATGAAGAGTCAGCTGAAGCCCACCAGTGCAGGGGATTTCTATCTCTGTGGTATTTCAGAAACCCTTTGCAGAGAGCAAATGGTTCATGAACAGGATCAGTACAGATGTGTGTTCATGCAACTTACACCTATGAAGGGCCCCTAGTTTTAAAAATTTCCTATATCAGAGAAATTAATGATAGCATCTGAGATATTTATTTATATAAAAATTCTTTTCCAGTCATTAAAATAATGGCAAATGTGTGCCCCAAATGAGACTTTTGGAGTTCAAGTGCACACCTCTGTGCACATCTAACAGGCTTTTACAAGGGGCTACTACCAAGATAAAATTTGCTTACATTTACATTACATTTACTCATTTATACTGCTAACTGTTGAAATTGTGGGCACAGAGAACGTGCAGCCACAGGAACAAAATTCAGAGTTATAAAATGCCAAAAGGATCTGTGTGAATTGTGTATGACTTTTTTTTTTAAATGTCTGCTCAACCACCATCCATCATGTAAATACTATGTTTGCTATATTGCCATCTCTTATGCCAGCTCAGATCATCTGCTAAAACATCCACAGAATTAGAATTCTATATACAGAAGCATATGTTCTCTTTCATTAATGCAAAAAAATTTAAACATAAAATGAGGATAGGAAAACAATACTCCAAATATTAAATAAGTTGAAGTTATCAAGCCCAACACTTTCTTCCCCAAAAATGTGCTATATGCTCCTCTGTAGTCTATTGTTCTTGAATAGAAGGTATCTACCAAATTTGTAAATCCTTTAGTTAACTTTTTTCCTTTACTTTGACAAGGATATCAGCTATCAGACAAAATTTAAAACAGCAAATTCCGTAATTTCTGCTAGAAGATAGTTAAAACTTGTCTTCAAAGGCTTTCCAAATGAGTGAACAGGAAGCCTGTGGTCCCATCCTATTCTTTAGCAGCACCTAAGATCAAACCTCTAAGACTGAAATGCAATCACTATAGAAGGATAGCCTGCAGTAATTTTTCATAAGTCTCCAAACCCTTCCTAACAGCAGAACTCAAAGCCAGCCCTGCTGTGACCTGTGAATTCCAGCCCTTTGCAGATATTCCAGAAGCCTGTGGAGGACACAGGGAGGTAGTGCAGTGTTTACTCTGCCAGGATCCCTGGCAGCTCCCCTCACCTCACCCTCAGCACTCCCCAGAGTATGCCTGTGTTTTCAACAGCAAGGCAAAGGGCTCTTGGGATGAGGGACTAAAATAAACGATGCATGCAAGGTATGAGTGGTATGCCCACAGCATCTGATCCACAATTCCGCTCCAAGTTCCTTTTTTTATCCCTGCATTGTCCCCTTAAGAAATCAGAGCAGAATGTATGTATGTTCCCAGTGGGCCCTCATCAACTCCAGCTTTCTGAAAGAGCACTTTTTGTTTCATTTTCATCCATCAGCTGCAGTTTTCATGCCCAGGTTCTAAAGCTACTTTAACTTCCAGTGATCCTGGGGCTAAAACATAATCCTGCCCCTTGGGAACAGGAAAAACTGTGAGCAGCTGAAATATAAACTGTTAGCTAAACCCAAAAAAAAGGGACCATAAGTCAGTCACAGTTTCCACCAGTGAGACTTCAGCAATTTCTCTTCCCCATCAATGCATTGATTGACTCAACATGGAAAAGCATCTTCCACCTGTCTTGTGGAGAAGTGAGATTTTGCAAAACCCCTGCCACAGTATCACAGAAATCCCACAACTGCCTTGATAAGTATTATCTTAGCCTCTATTTTCACAAAGTGGGAAAACAGAGGTTAAGATAATACTTACCAAGGCAACTTCTTGCTGTCAAGATCACTCTACACTCTTCAGATCATAAGGAACTAAAAAGAGCAGCAGAACTTCATGGTATCATCCTGTAAGCACCAGCAGAAGCCGCTTCAGTGAAGCCAACCAAAAGCCCTTGGCTTTATTAAGATTTCTTTCCCTCCGACTGATCACCCTAGAGGACACCCATGTCATTGATTTGCTCTGGACAGCACCTTTGGAAAATACCGAGGTAATAAAGCTGCAAACTGGAGGAAGTGTTTATATAAGAATCGCGATGTCACACGATTGACTCCTGAGGAAATGGACTTGATGCCATCATGCTTGGAAAATAACCAGTAAAAGCCAATTAGGAAGGCAGAAAATGAAAGGGAGAGACTCCAGGCAGCCCTGTGTTTAGACAAACTACAAACCTCACATGAACTCTCATGGAGAGGAGGGGAAGAGCAAGGGCAAAGATCTATATATGGAAAGCACAAGGAGACACAGCATCAGATCTTTCTATATCATCTTGAAACATTGCTGATGTTCGCAATTTCTCTGCTGATTAATCAGATGCCTTGTTGCATGCCATGCATCTTGTTCCAAGTCCTACTGAAAAATGGGATTTTGTACAAAATGAGTGCAGCAGCTGCCTTGCTCCTTCTCCGAGATACCTCACTGATGCATAGGATTCCGGAAAATAGAGATTCCCTGGATATGAACAGCAGACCTCAGCATTTTCACTAAATATAGAACTTCTATTTGTTAACAGAATATAATTCTGGTGCACTTGTGAAATTGGTGGCTGTTGATTGGTCTCCATAGGCGTGTGAACACATAGATAGGCACATAAAAAATCACATGCAAATCTTATTATTTTACCACAGCACAGGAAAACAATGAACAGCTCAGAAATAACTTTTTTCATTTTTTTAAGAATGTAAAAAAAAAAACAACCTAGTTGAAAGTGTTAGAGAAAAGTTATTTGTATATGGCATCCATGTGACAAGAAGTTGGCTCAGGCTCCCTCTTTGTCTGGATCGTATTTCTAGCAATTTTCAATATTCCATGACTGCCAGAAGCAAAGAATTAATCATTAAGATGCATGGTGACAACAGCAAAGTGTTTCATCATGAAGTTGAGTTAAGCACCAGAAATGTGACGGCTGCCAAATTAGCCCTCCCAAAAACTCCCTCTCTCTGTTGTCTATCTTTTAGGCTTATTCAGAACAAAAGCACGATATGAAGCCACCAAACTGCCAGATGGCTTCACAATGTTCAGACATGACTTCTGCACAGAAAAAGAAATTTCTATCATGTAATATGTTCCAAAAGCAGCAGTTTCTGGGACACTGAAAATTGACTGTCTGCAAGACCTTGGCCAAAAAAACCACAATTAGGATATTTGACTATTCACCTTGATTCTGTTCCTTCCTCAAGGACCTTTTAAAGGAACAATTCAAATGAAAACAGAAGGAGGCTTTGTTAAAAGAGAAATACAGCAAGAACAGACAAGTGTATCCACTCAGCACAGGCACATGAAGTGTCCAATGCCCTGGGAAACGAGCACAACTGAGCACAGCTCTCATTTAATGTCTAAGTTTCATTTCTAGATGGAGTAGGGCAGTTCTCAATAAAAAGAAAAATGGAAACACTAAACTAACTATAACTAATCCCATGAGTCCATTTCCAAATGCAATGGTGACAATTCAGTGGAGCAATATTATGAACGGGGCTTTTGAACAACATTTAGGCTGCAACTCCAATGAACAGACCATGGACAAATTATTACACTGTAAAAATGTGTGCAGACACAAGGTAAAACTTTCATGAAAAGACTAACATGAGAATAGCTTGCCCAGGACTTCGAATATGGGCAGAGTTAAGTTAAAAAAATAGAATAAAAATAAGAAATTGGTCAGAAGAGAACAAAGACAACTATGGATTAAGGTAAACAAAGGGAGTTCTTGAAACCACGCCTAGTCCTATTTCCAATGATTCTGTGACTTAGTGGGGCATCAGAGTCCCTCTGCAGGCAAGCCACACTCAGGGTCAATCACAGTGGGAGATGCCACTGAACACAAGTGCCTGGGCAGGGAAAATCTACCTGAGCCCTGCCCACAGACACTGCATGGGAGAACCTGCTGCTCTCACACAGCCTCAGTGCTGTTTGCCAGGATGCTGTCAGGACTGAGGGACCTCTCGCCCTTTATCAGTCAGCATTTCAAAGTACTCTAAAATTTCTTCACACTTTGGAAGGACTTTCCAGGAAAACTTCAAGTTTAAAATTTTAATTTCTCATATTCATTACAAAGATGAAAACCCAACACATTACAATGCAATGAAACCAAAGAAAAATAAATGAATTTAACTGTGGTTGATTTCAGCATCACTCAAAAGTTATCCCCAGTCTCAGCATTAACACAGCCCAGTTGCTAGGACACAAACTGGTCCCAAATAGCCAAGAGTCTGACATAGAGTAACCAGTCACAGTTACATGGTGTTGTTCCCAGTTATTAAATTAGCCTGTATTTCTTCTGCAGAATGACTAAAATCTAGTTTTAACTCAATCCAGTTAAGCTCTCCAGTCAGTAGGTTCCTCCCTATCAGCTTCCTTTCCTAAGGCACCATTATTTTCAAAGAATCAAGGCGAAAGCTCTAGGAGTTAGACATTCTGAAGTGAACTGTTGCCCTCAAACACAGTCACAGCAAAATCTCAAATTATTTCCTCTTACTGAACCTTCACTCCGAGCTCTCCAATGGCATAGAATTGAGGCATGGACAATTTATAAAGCAACATATATAAACTCACTGAATTTTCAGCTTCTTACAGGTTCAGTGTTCTGAACTGGTACAAAACTATCTCTCAAGAAATTCCACACTGAAATGTCTGGGGAGCAAGCACAAGCAACTTCCATAAGCTTTTCCTCCCAAATATTAGGTAGGGCAGTAACACTGGACTCATACTGCCTCAGCTTTGTTATTGCAACAGGGCTAACACTGTGAACAGAGCTTTCCAAGAACACTGGGAGCATTCAGATGTAATAACCTCAAGATGTCTTAGACCAGGAAGGAGAAAACATTCTTCTGCATTGGGGTGATGTAGGAATTTCCCTAAAACAGAGGAAAATTAGTAAAATGAATTTAAAAAAAAATTATCTCATCAAGATCATTTCTGACACGCTGCTGGGGAATGAGGACAGCTGTGCAAACTGCATTCCAAACAGGACTTCTATTTGTCAGCACAGATGTATAAAAACATCTCTCAGTTCTCACTGGAATGCTGGCAGCTTGGCTAAATATTAATGCTGTCCCTGGAGCGCTGCTACTGCTTCTGTGTGTGTCACACACACGAGAGGCTGGCCACAGCTAAGACAGATGCTTTCTGATGGTGCATTAGAACTACAAAAGAACAGAAAATGGCAGTTTCAGAGACTGCATCAACCCTCATATGGCTCCCCAGGAATTAGGGATGGGAGGGCAAGAGGAAGGTACGGAATGGGTAACTCCTGAAGTTAGGCTGAGCTTTCCAGATGCATGGGAATTTGACACTGGGTTATACTGGGGTGTAGTGCAATACTCCCCAGCCACACAGCAGGCATTTCAAGCTACAAAACAAACCCCTTAGCTCACAGTAAAGCAGCTCTAGTTCAGAAATGGAGGGTTCCTTTTCCTATCTGCATAGAGAAATACAAGAGCCACAGCTATTGAAGATCTTCATTAAGGAGCTCTGTAGCTCTCTTTGCATCACACTCCATCATACCTGGCAGTCATGCTGCACTTTCCCAAATGCATTTCAAACTATATGAGGTCAGAATTACACTGGGTTCTTCTCAATGCTACATCAGTGAAATAGATTCATGAAGCTTAGGTCTCTTAATTTCACATCAAACATTTTGAGCAGATCCAGAAATACACCTTAGAATGACTGCATGAATAATGCAGTCAATTACAACAGCACACATGGCCATAATCTCTTTCTTCCTAACCTGCTTAGCTAGCACTGCATTCCTTTTCCTTGGGAGAATCTTTAAGCCTGTAGCTATTATTGCAGCTAGCTCTCATGTTTCCTTTCTCTCTGTGAACTGTTTTTTTGTTTTTAATCTGATTTTAAATAGCTTTCAAAGGGCTTCTAAAATTACCGTATAGCAGTAGTATTTCTTATATCTGTATTATATCCACGATGCTTCATGAAAAAGCAGTCCCTTGGCATGACAAACTAGCTAGTGTCCACACTGCATAACGGAGGAGGCAGCAGCTGCTATTTTTAGGGTGCTGAATGCTATCCTCCATTGTAAATCTATTTATTTTACAGATATTTTACCGTTACAGCTATGCCTTTTTTGATTGATGAAAATCCTATTTATAAATCCTAGCTTCAATTAACAGCCCAGTAAGTTGGCATTTTCCCTTAGTTACCTATTAGCCTAAAATAAAAACTCTGTAGAGAAGCAGCCAGAGGAGCTGGTGCCTCTCTGAACAGCGTTCCTGGCTTGCTGTGCTGCAGATTCAAGAGGAGCCATCAGAGGGAGGAGGGTATCTTGCACCCTGGACAGACAAGAGCTTTCTCCTTTTTCATAAAACCCTTTCACTTCTGAACAAGACAGGAACAATTAAAACTTCACTAATAACACAGAGAAGGCACTTCCTAATTCTCTCCACACCAGCAGGCACTGGTATTTAACAGAAATTTAGTACTCAATATCTCACTTTGCAGCCCAGAGCTTTCTCCAAAATTATTAATGCATCCAAATAGCATGCTGGATTTGCTAACTGAAAATGCAGTTGTCACTCATGAACTGCCAGGACAAACCATCAATCCTGTATCTACACCTTCTGTGAATACTCCCAGACTCCATATGTTTTTTGACTTTTCCCAGCTTTTCTCCCTGGGCCAGTGGCTAATGAGCTCTACTCTGAGGCCATGTCAGATGAGCTAAGACTTTAATGTGCTTTTTAGAAGACATCTAAAGCACATTATAAATGTAACACTGATCCACTCTGGCTAAAGTAATCTCTCCAATAACTCACCTATGTTTTTGTAATGGTAGGAAATGTGACAGATCTTTTCCAAGACTCATTTCCATGTTCAGACAAGCAATACTCTGCACACACACACACACACAGAATTTGCGGTTTTGAGATACTCAGATAAATATTCCCCAGTCCAACACATTTGAACATGCAGATGGCTGCTGAAAACCACAGAGAATGGTGTGATCCTGGATGTCAAACAAAAGGAAGCCATGGACCCCATCAACTGGATTTTACTGACTTTAGCAAAGAGGAAAATGTAAGTAACATGCTCCAGAGACTGCAAGCAGTATAACCACTCAGTAAAACCCATCTTTTTTCCCATTAATAATGAGAGACTGCTTAGATTTGCACATGTACCTCTCCTGCTCAAAGTTAGGACACGGCACTTCTGAATCTGAATTCAAAATTTGACCCAGCTCCCGCATAATTTATTAAGTAATCTCATTTTTAATTACCAGGCATCATAAATTGCCTCTAGAAATTAAAGTGACAAACACCATGAAAAGGGTAAATGAATGCATCAGAAACTGTACTTTATTAATGTTCTTTAGTACCTGTGCTTCAAATTCAATTGGATTTATTACATACTGTCTAAGAAATAAGACGCAGCCTGGAGCATGCAAGTAGTCTCTACAGTAACAATGGATCTCATTTCAGATTTAACAGCAGAGAAGAGGAGGAGAAATACTTCCATTTTGATTTGGATTGTAAGCACCATCTTGGGGAAATACAAAGCCTGCAGATTAGTAAAAATATTGGTTTATAAATACCTCTCATGAACTGGCTGGGAATGCCACCTGGACATGACACAAAGAACAAACAAGAATAAAACTATTTCTCTCAGCTCTTCCAGACCCACAATAAAAACAAAAAGAAGCTCTCCTCCAACTCAAAGCAGTAAGGCAATCTTGTCCCCACCTTCATACAAAGCCCTGTGGGCAGCAGAGCTGCCATTCCTTGGCAAAGAATTGTAGATCAGGATCCTGGGCTGTAATGAGAAACTACAGTCCCTCTATAATGTAGAGTTCAGCTCCATTTTCCTCTCTTCCCTTCCCCATCTCACAGCACTGTTACAAACTGTCATTTCTGATTTACAGACCAAACCTCTTTCTCCCTAGAAGAGGGTGCTCATCACAAAAGCTCAGATCCAGCACTTAGTAAAACATTACTCTGGTAAGATGAACCTGCACTGTAGGTGCACAATGCTGGCCTTCACCAGGGGATAATTGGTGTCTGGGCTCTGGAGGATGCCAATGCACAGGGTGGATGGGAGGGTTTCACCCATTCAGAATAAACAGCAATAAGCATCTTGTAAATTAAGGAAAAAATACACAGCTACAGGACCTAACAGAATAAGGCACACGCAAATTTCTGTGATTTACTTATTTCCTTACCACTACTA
Source organism: Euphonia xanthogaster (assembly GCA_034509185.1). NCBI lineage: Eukaryota > Metazoa > Chordata > Aves > Passeriformes > Fringillidae > Euphonia > Euphonia xanthogaster. The sequence goes on along the minus strand of JAYDZK010000271.1, from coordinate 5,229,474 downwards.
ATGATATCATTACTATTAATATTACTGCATCCATCAGCATTCAGCAGACAATTCTCTTGCTCCCACACAATTCCATGGAATTATTTGAAATGCAAATAGAAAAAAAAGCAGAAAAGCTCTTCTAAAAGGGCTAGTTCATCTATGAATATTAAACTAAAATGAGCCCTCCTGAGAGCCCTGACAGACTGCTCCAGGATTGAAAACCATGTCATAACTGACATTAATCATATTTCCTAAAAATTAGTGGCAAAAGAGTGCTCTTTCAAATAAGCACCATCCACACATCTAATACCCCATCAGTATGTATGACTTGAGTAAAAATTCGTTATTCTTGTCCTTATGATTAAGATTGTTAGCAGAGATACATGTGGAACATAAATAACCAGTCTCCTGTATTTTTGCTATTGACTACATCAGTGCTTTGATCTAATCTTACCATACTCATATAAAACTGAAAGATTCCTTTTAAAATCTTACAAAAGAAGCAAAAGAGGCAGCAGCCTTGCCTCTTGTGACAATACTGATGGTGGATGTGCTGCTCCTGGTGGTGTCCTCCTGCTTAATTCAGCCCATCACATAAATCTGTGCTGTGTGAGAGCGCTGTGATAGCTGGAAAATATCACTGGACTGTGATAAAATGATGAAAACAGCAAGACAGAGGATGAAACATCAGCAAAATCTGGGAGTAAGTGTGTATTTATTTGGAAAAAACGCACTGGACAGGGATACACAGAGCACATGGCTCTCACTCTATCATAGAATGGTTTAGGTTGGAAAGGATCTCAGCTCCTCAAGCCCAACCATTAACCCAGCACTGCCAACTCCTCCACTAAACCATGCCCCTGAGTGCTACATCTGCACATCTTTAAACTCCTCCAAGGATAGTGACTCCACCACTTCCCTGGGCAGCTTGTTCCAGTGCTCACACACCTGTACAACTGCATAAATTTACATCAAAAAACTCCCCCACGTCTTTACACTTTTATAGTTCACTTAATTATTACCACTCAGCTTGGATGAAGCACAATCCCCCGTTGAAGTGTACAGTTTGCAAAGATCCCAGGGTGCCTTCTGCAAACTTAAGAGGTAAATGGATGTCATGATAAAATTTCAACTCAGGGAATTAAGTTGTCTCTAGCCTAGCTCCCAGAGCAGTGGCAATTACCTGCATTAGGAGCCTTTATCTGCTGACCTCAGCTCCTGGCTGCATTTCCTACATTTTCAATGCCAGCATTAGAGGTTTCTTACACTACTTTTTTCCCCCTCTTGCTTTTCACACACAGAAACATACTGGATATACAAAAAATTATGAATTATTCAGTTTGCAAAGCCCTTTAGGATTCTTAAAATTAAATGTGTTTTTTTCATTAAAAATACAATATAATTGAGAATTATAAGAACCACAAAGGAAAGATGCAAATAATAGCAACAGGTCAATGCCACTGAACACTCTGCCTCAGGTATGTCTGCAAAATTAATTCCAAACAGCCCCAGCTTGACTAACATTTCCACTGCTTTTTCAACTTACCAGGCACTCAGCCTATCTTGACTACATCCAGTATTACCAGAAATGATGGCTGTGCAATTTCAGTTATAACAATTAGCCAATAAACTAGATACTAACCCTAAATGGCTTAGATTTCTAGCAACAGGGAACAATGTACTCGATGTTTTTTGAAAGACACCTTTAAAACTATGTAATATATAGAGGCCAAGGGAGAATATGGAAATCCTGGGAGGATTAAATGCAAAAATAGTGTTCCTTCCTCTTTTGGGACAGTTTTATTAATGAGGTCTCAAGAACTGCAGAGTGAAATACAGCTTAGTAAGAGAGATTCAGTTTCTTCAGACATACTCAGTGGAAAGTGCAAACTGGAAATTCCAGCTTGCATTTATGTAGATATTTTATTTAGTTAGTTTAAATACAGTCAGCTGACATCAGTTTAAAGAGCATCCCTGCCAAGCAGAATTTAGAGCCCTCCTGCACAGGTGTTCACCTCCGTTACACTGAACAACAAACTCACAGCCATAAATCACAACATTCTGATAAGCTCCCTCCTAGGCCAGCAAGGCCATAAAATACCCACTGGCAGACAGGATTTGACCTCATGGGTATGAGCTGGCACAGCTTAGGCACGGGGAAGCTGAATACCAACACACAAAAGAACAAGGTCTGGCCCCGGCAGACAGAGCCAGCCTTGCCCTGGCTGACCTCAGGTGGCCAGGCAGGGTCACTCCGGGCGGTAAGGGACAGCCCACGGGCATGGAGAGAGGTTGCCTGAACTACTCTGAAGCACTGCCCTGTCTCTTCCCATGGACTACTGAGGGGCATGAGGGTCCTAAATCAGGTGCCATCAACCTGATCCCAAGAGACAGCAGAAAGCTGGGACAACCTTCTGACTTTCAACATCAAAGATGTTCAAAACAGCCCCTTTCCTCATTTCTTTCATATGCATGTCATGGACATCTGAGCTGAGTTTTCTCTCCATTTATGTTTTAGCACCACAATAACAGCAGCAAATAACAAGTGCTGAACTGAAATATCTCACAGGGATTTACACATTAGATTTAACAGTAGCTTTTAACTGTTAAATGACTAATGGGTTAATTCCCACTTTGGCATAAAGCCTTCACTCAGGGAATATGGGAGCCTTTGTAAGCTGTTTGCAACAAAAGCATATGGGAAATAGTAAACTCATCCAGGTTAAGTTTAAAATAGGATATTCTGTTGGAGTAATATTTTATATAGTCCCTTCAGAAAACAACAATCAATCGTGATGGGTTTTAATGTTCCATTGTGGACAGCAGCTGAGCACATAGCCTAATGATTCTCTTTCCTTTCCATTTAATCCTGCTGCCTTCCCAACCACTGAATCATTGCTCTCCCTCGTTACTAAAATGCATAACTGAGATGCTGATGAGTGTCCCAGATGCTTGATAACAGAGACAGTAATCAATACTACTTCTTTAATCTGGCTGTGGAGGACGTTCTGTCTCTTTGCTTTCGGACAGAGGCTCTATTACAGTGACCCACAGCTTTAACACTGCCTCTAGACTGGATTAGTGCAGGGCACTCACTCTTCTTTAGCTATTCCTTATCTTCCCTTGAAACATAACATCAGTGTGCCACAGCTGCTGCCTGCTTGCTGAGTTTGAAAGCTTTAAAAAACTAAAGCTCTGAGTCGTTTTGGATCATTCTGCCCGATAGGCTTGTGCAGCCACCCCACACGCCACAGGGAGCAAGCAGAGCTGCAGCCCTCTACTGCTGAGCTCGTGGACAAGAACCACTGACACTCAACTTCCTCAGCTGCCCTGGAGTTTTGGGCTTATTTTATTTATTTATTTTTAGAGCCACAATAGAAAAATATTTCCTTTCAGCAAATGCAGAGCTGCAGTTGGACTTCCCTTTGGGCAAGAGCAATATGGATTTTGTCCTGAGTTTTTCCAATAACACCATGCAAATTCTGAGCCTTAAAGACAGGAGCCGTCACTCTGAAGATAATCAACAGACAAATACAGGCACAGGTCCTATAATTTACTTCCCAGATGCTCATTTGAAACGTGTTCTTTTGTATGTGGTCTGTAAAAAAAAAATCCATGTCTCTTTAAAAATATCTTTCGTGTACCTTTTTAAAAAAATTACTGCACAGTGATATCACAATGTGACTACAGCTAAATATATCACCTACATTGCAGCTTTTACTGCACTACAAGGCAGCCCATTTTAAGACAATATCAATAATTTAGAAACTCTGTTATGTGCAGCCACCTAATTGGATTACCTTTGCTTGGCAATTTTTTGCAGGATGATATTAGCTTTTACAGGAATTCATTGATGGAGATCTTTCAGCAAACTGGTGTAACACACAATCAACAGACATAAAACTACATGCAATTATAAAACATTTTTTCACCAAGTACTTTCCATCTTCTCACAGGTTTGGCAAGAGGAATATGCTGCTCAAAATTAAGCTAATAGCATAAATCAAGTTTTGACACAAAGCATCTCTGGAGACTGAGATTCAGAGAGGCTTTCTAGAGCAGCACAACAGCTGCCACAGCCACCACACCTGCAGACTCCAGAGAGCTGCCAGGATCTGGTTTCCCATTTCTGCCGTAGCACTTCCTCACCATCTTTCCCTCCAGGAAAATGCACTTTCACCTCCAGCTGGCTGAAGAGGTTCCTTTCCACTGGCAAGCAACTGGGAAAGAACAAAGGCAAATACCATTTCTTCCCATGCTACATTTTGTATGCTCTAAGGGATAGAAGCAACATGACTTCAGACTGAGGTCATTTCTTGGTGATTCCACAGAAGGCACAAGAGATAGTAAGTCCCTGTCCCTTTTTTATTTGCTCAGGGCAAATATCAGGATCAGAGATTTAGGTGGGATACAAACTGCCCAAATAGAGCTCAAAGTAGCCAAGAGGATCTTCTGCCCCCAGAAAAGATGTGTGGATGTTTAGGGAGTTTTTGTTTGCTTGCTTGTTTTTTTGCTTTGGTTTTGGGGCTTTAATGTATTTTTTTGTTGATTTGGTTTGGGGTTTTTTTGTGATTTACAGCTATGACCATATCTCAAGTTCCTCTGAAAATTTCAGTTCAACCAGTCAGAGCATTTTTGAGGCCAAGGTGTCAATCCCAAGACTTTAAACAAAAATCATACCAAAAAAATTTAAAACTACCCAAAACCCAACCATAGCACAAAAAAAAAAAAATCCAAAACAGGCACAAAATTTCCTAGCTTAAAACCAAGCTGCCCTGTTTTTAGGGCCCAGAAAAGGACAGATATCAGGCTGAGATGGTTCCTTGTGTGCACAAGTGCTACTGCCCTATTCTGCTATTGTTACATTTTCATCTGATGGGAGCTGCACTGTACAGAAAGGATCACCACCACCACCACTGTGTGAGTCCACACTGTCCACCTGGCTCACTTCTTCTTCAGATAGGAGGTGACCCAGTCCAAAGTCCCTGCATGTTCTCTGATTCCATAAAGAAAACCATCAGATCCCAGGACTATCCCATCAGGCTGACCTGATTCCCTCCAGAGCCAGAGACACACCCTGCTCATGTGGGCTGCGAGCCAAAAACATTTGCCACAACGCGGACATGAAGCTGAGTTTTTCTGGGGGCTGACACTCCCTTCAGCAGAGACAGGGGGAATGCACACAGTTCCTCTGTTGCCTGAATCCAGAAGGAATTATTTAGGCTGAAGACTTGATTACAGCTGACAGTGCTGGCGTCCTGCTGATGGCAGCCATTTTACTGATGTCACGGCGTTATCCCCAGTGACACCAGCAGGAAGGAAGAGATGCCAAATGACCCACATTTGTAGGCAGGACCTACTGACCTGAGGGAGACTGCTCAAGCCCAGCAACAACTGAGGCAACCTACTTCCAAAGAGCCACTGTGGAGGGGGGGATTCCAGTGATCCCACCTGTGTCCCACAGCTCCTGCTCCCAGCACAGGTGGGAGGATCAATAGTGGCTGCTGCACAGAGCAGCAGGTTGGGAGCCTGGCAAGGGAATCAGTCGTGCTGCCAGGTCTGCGTTTCCACAGCCCACGTGTCTGGGGCTTAATGGAGCTTTCAGCAAGGCCTGGCTTCCAACACAGGGCACAATCTGCCTGCATCCTTGTGCAATCCATCCTTTTCAAGCTCACCGTCATACAATGGCAATCCCTCACTTGAAACAATCTTGTGGACCCTCTCGCCTTTTATTGCTCAGATATTCCTTATCTTCCCTTGCGTGACCCAGCTCGCTCTACAGCAACTCCCAAATATCAGGTATTTTCCACTTATTTTCTTTTAAAGCAGCAACAAAAGGGGAAGATCACCTCAGCAGCAAATACTCTGTGGGCCTCTAATGGGTCACAGATGAGTGAGTGAGAGCCATTAGCCTACAGACTCAGTGTGAATTCTGGGGAATGGCAGGGAGGCATCAGCAGAAGTTTCCACTACAGGCTATTTGCAGACTTGGCCTTGAGACTTGGACTTGTGAGACTGCAGTGAAATGAAAGGAGTTCATGTGACAAGAAAAAGCCTGGTTTTGACAGACACACAGCCAGCACACAAAGATGTGCCTTAACAGCAGACTCCTACCTTACAAAATGCCCTAAGGTGCACACGCTACACACACTTTGCTACTCAAAACCTGGTGCAGTATTCTGCACTGTCCTCTCTGAGTGCCTCCCTCAAGCTTAGGGGCTCATGTGGAAGCCAATACATAAGCAGAGTTACCAAAATGCCTAAAGACCCAATGCCAGAGAAAGGGGGTCCTTTCATGGGTCCACTTCCACCCACATCTTTTTTAAAAACAATTAATCTATTTTTAGGAACATGGTTCACTTTGAAAGGTTGCATCTCAATGCTGTTTTCTTGCACAAAGGGTAACAGGGAAACGTGTACCCGAGAGCTATGTGTTACTGCTATGCCTGATGTCTTGAATCAAACCCTAATGGCCTCTTAGAAAATTTAAGATATTTCTTAGAAAGAAACAGCAGAGGAAAATTATCACAAATGACATTCACAACCATGCTGTAGATTAACAAGCCCCGAGACATTTTTGAAGACTGGAAATTAATTCATATTCAAAATTACAAACTCTATTATGACTAGAATATTTGTAGTTAAGCTGTTTAGAGAAGAAATTGCAGGATTTTTTTTTATAGTATTGTTTTAAAACCAAAATTAAGCCAAAAGCATCTTCAAAAATATTCAACTAGTGATGACACCAAAGCTCACACCTATCACAAAGGTAAGAAGCAATCAATACAGAAGTGGAATGTTTCTATCTGTGCTTTTAAGCTTTCAGTCCCTTGCTAAGCTTTTTCTTTTGGCCTCACCTCAATATAGAAAATGCCAATGACATACCAAGTGTGACAGCCTACCACAAAAACAGGTATGTTCTCATAAGCCTGAGATCGGAAGAGCGTC
>JAYDZK010000271.1:5186020-5222444 GCA_034509185.1 Euphonia xanthogaster | reverse complement strand
CTGTTAGAAGTGCTTTTCTATGAGCATTTGACTTGGCATATATTTTACTCTATGCCTTTAACTGTCGTACTTTACATATAAAATACAACATACACCAAGTGCGTAGAGGCAATAAGATCATGCACAGCTAAAGAAATTACCCCAGGATTTGCTTTCCCATTAAAGATGAATACACTGCATGAACAGAAGTGGATACTGCAAACCCTGTCTCTGACATTGCCTCCCAAAGAAGTCAGACGGATTCAATTCCAAGGCCGTAAAGATTCACAATTGAAATACTAACACATGGAGCAAAATGCTCCATATCATAAAGAACATGCTCTTCCCTAGACTAAGTTCATATTAAAATTGAATCTCTCTAAATTTCAGCAAGAGGAAATTCTAAGCCCAAAGATATTCATGCCTTATTGCATGTTTAATGGCCTGAAATCATCCCTCTTTTCACCTCAGGCATGGAGGCAAAAAAACCACAAATCCAAATGCCATCCTTTTGGCCTGTCCTAATTACAACTGGAAATCTCCTTCTCAGAAGAAAGCCATTAAGGGGAAAAAAAAAAAAAAAAGAAACAATGGAAGACAGGAGGAATGAGAATAGGCAGAAGGAAGAGAGTGTCAAATAGCCCCCATACGGGGACAAGTTTTGGATGAAAGAAACCAAAAGAAATCTAGATAAAGTAACATCTTGTCATTGAGGTCAAAAATCCTCAAGATGAGCATAAAGCAGGTGTTTCTCCCCACTTTATTACTACTTAGTTTTGAAATCAGGAATAGTTGCACCCTTGCATTTGCAAAACAGCAAAAATCAGCAAGGGTTCCATTATATCCCAGAGCAATTTTTTTTTTACCCTCCCCAAAATTTCAGGTGGAGCTGTAATTTGTTGGTGCCTCCCAGGTGAGCTGAGGCCCTGAACCAGCCCAGGAGATCAGGTGTATTAAGGGCACACAGGAATTGTTCCTGGCTCCACTACAAACCTTGGTTTATTCATGTAGGTTACAGAAAATCTCCAGGCATCAGACGGATCCAATTTCACTTTTCAACTACTCTAAAAATTCTCTCTAGTTTTAGTCAAACTCAGCACAGTAAAAATAACCAGGTAAGAATCATTTGCAAGGATTTCTTATTTTTCTTTGAAAAAATTAAGTGGCTGCTGCTGTAAGTGCTTTCAGATACAAATCTCCAAGACCAGAGCCTGCAGGACATCCTATAAGGCTATTACTTTGGAAGACAATATTTGAAAGATGTCAAGGGTTGTTTCTAACATGGCAAATCTGAGGAAGGAATGCTGTGGAGCACCTCAGAAATTAAATGAAAATTAGGAAGAGAAGCAGCATCTTTTCTTTTTCCCTTCCAGTCCAGTATTTTCAGTAACTAGTAAATAAATTCCCAGATGCACTAATGGCTGCCATCCAGGAAATGCATCTGCTATATTTATGAGATCTGCAGTCAATAAATAATTGCCAAATATAGAATTATTCACTTCAGTGCTGTCAGAGGTTGTTTCATAAGAAGAGAGAACATACCGGAATCACACTTATGAGGTAAATCAATCAGATTGATTTAGAGTTCACATGTGTGGGTGCCAAAGCTCAGCTTTTGTGGAAAAAGACCATTTGCAATTTTTGCATGTACTGGTAATGGAAGCTTTCTGAGCCTGCCATGCTGCCATTGGTACCCCTTGGGTAGTTGGGTCTGTGTGGGTACTCTTTAGTCCCTCAGGATATGAAAACCCTGACTGCATTTTGTCAGTGATTTCTTACATCCATGTGCTGTATAACAAAGGAGCCATTTCCAGGCTATACGTGCCAAACACCACACAGCCTCTTTATGGCTCCAGACAGAGGGCTAAGGCTCCATCAGCCCCTGACAACCTGAATTGAGAACCATCCACTGAGGAAAGTGCACAAAAACCCACTGGATGATACCTGAACTGATTCAGGAATACAGAAGTATAGTTGGTTGTACGAAGCTCCCATATTTAAATAAGAAAGAAATTTTCCCAGTTACGATCAAATTTTATAAGCACTAAAAAAGATAATGCAGAAGAATAACCACAATGAATGTACATCTGTACAAGAATGACAGCTAAGAGAAAAATATGTGTTTCTAAACTGAGTCCTCTGTCCCTGATTTCTTCTTCTGCACTGAGTTCATGTCAACACTTGCAGTAAGCTGGCAATTGCAGAGTGAGCTGTCCTCTGCCAACAAATCTGTCTTCACCTTTGGTTCTGAGAGGTTGGTTCTGAATAAACTCCACTGTGAAGGACACCTCAGCTCTTCGGGTGCTGCTGTGCTCCTAGCATGTCTCTCCACCTTAACTCCACCATTATTTTAGAAATGCAGAGTCTGCCCAGATAAAAGACCACAGAGATATATGGTCTAAAATGCAGACAGAAAGCTTGAGTAAAGGCTAAATATGGAGACAAATGAAGTTCTGGACACACAGGCAGCAATAGATACAGTCCCAATTCCTTTATTTACTAAAGGGTTGGCTGGAAAAAGAGCTGCAACAAGTTCCCACACATGTGTGGGGAGCTGACTCTTTTCAGAGATCTGAGTATTTCCAAATATCTTCACCAGCCTGGACACCACAACACGACATCCACAGGAGCTCCCAGTTGTGTCTGGCCTGTGAGCCACAGGTCTCTGGTTCCTTACAGGGTACTAGGAAAAAGCAAAGCTCCTCAGCTCCCAGGCACTGGGATACAGAGGAACATTTAAACCAAGAGGCCAACAGGGGTCAGCCCTGCCTAGCAGAGAGGCTGTGACACGCCACTGCCATCTCCACTGCCCCTCCTGTGACACGGGCAAAAGCCACAATTCAAAAGCACACAAGGCTCGAATAATTACTGTTACAGAATATATCCATCCATGAAAAAACGATGAAACATTTGCCAGCAGGAACCTTTCAAATGAAGCTTCTCAGCACCCTGACATTAGCCCAAATTAATCTCAGTTCTGGAATTTTGTACGTGAAAGAAGCACGGAAGAGATCTGATAGGCTCAGCTCCCTTCTCCTGTGCCCACAGACATTCAGGAACAGAAGGAAGCTCTGTTAGAGGTCACATCTAGTGGCTCCAGCACCACCTGGACATGGGAGCTGTAGTGCCTGCTGGCCACCCACGCATGGTCCTCCCAACAAAGGTTTGGTGTGAACAGTGCAAGTTGCACCTCCACCAGTTGTAAGCCATCATATAATGAAAAGGAGGAAATCTTTCTTGGATGATAATATCCTCAGTCATCTTGGAAAGCATAAATGATGCACAGACATACCATACAAGGACTCTGTGTGGGCCACAAAAATGTGAAGGAGAGGCTCAGCCACTAAAGCTAACATTGCAACCAGCTGAATGTAGAAGCAGCCAAGAAGTGGCTGTGCTTGGCCTGAATGTCCCCGTTGCTTAGCTGATGTCAATGATGAAATGGGGTGAGTGTTTCAGACACAGCAGTGTGCCTCAAACAGGCACGCACAGCTCCCTGACTGCAGCAGGAGCTGCACGGGCAAGCTGGAGAGGAGAGAGGAGCCCTTTGTGTCCCACCAAACACTGCAGCATCCACCAGATGATCTACTTTTTAGTCACACTTTATCTCATGATCAGCTGGGCTGGAATACTGAATGCATTGTCAATTGTTTAATGATGGACAAATAAAGCTGCAGGCTGCAGTTGATGTTTACTGAGGTGTTGACGAGCTATTCATTTTATCAGGGCAGGAATCACTGCAGAAGAAATGCTGGGAAATTTAATCTAGTGCTGAAAAATATTAAATACTCTTTCTGTGTCATGGTGGCCGTGTCATTTCATTGGCATTCTGCAGTAACTATAGAGGGTAGCAATAACTTCAGTGTGTGCACACACACATACATGCAAACTCAGACAAATATTAGAATTAGAATTATAATAGACCTTTGTGCATGAAAAACACTTACCATTTCAAAAAAGCTGGCTAATGCTAACCCTCAAAAGGAGTATAAATATTATGGTTTGCCTCAGACTTACTATGCTTACTGAGACATTAAGAACTGAATATTGCACTAACATAAAGGAGAAAAGTAAGACTCAACCCTGTAAAGAAAAGTTCTACTAATTTAGTTAAAAAAAACCCCACAAGCTGAACAACCAAACAATGAACATGGCAATGTGCTGAATTCCACAAGAGTTCTGCAGCCAAAGTGGTCTCCCAAGACATGCTACTTATTCCTACTTTCTGCTCAGTCTCCTGAGAAGCCACAGGCAACCAATAAAATGTTATCTGTGCAATGCATGTCAGGCAGCAACTCAAAATCCTCCTCTTTCATTCTAAAATGAATAAACCAACAAAGAAACGAAAGCAAAAAATTCAGAAATCATTCTTTTCTCTAATTACTGTGAAGACATGGGGCCAGATCAGGAGCAGAGCAGAAAGGTTTCTAGATTAATTTGCTGCTTTCATTTTCAGTTTCTGTAGTCTTTAGGAGTTTATATTTGCTCACCCACAGGAATGTGTCTGCTTTTACTGCTATGCTATATATACACACAAAAGCTTCCATTTGAAGGGTGCTTTCTTATGATACTGCAAGAAAACCCCACCCACACAATTTTCTTCTTTGAGGAACCCTGGAATCACTTGTTCCCTTGGAGAAATGTTAGTGTGCATTATCAAAAGAGGATGCAACTGAAATTAAATGTATTGGTTCTTTTTTCATACACAGACTTCTGTCTGCAAGCAACTAACATACTTTCTCTATAAGCAAAACATACGCATTCAAAGAAATCATTCCAATTGATTCTAAATAATGACAAGAAATCTTTGTGTTCAGCTATTCTGATTCTTCCTGCCTATGTGTATGCTTGCTGCTAGGTTCAAATGGAAAGCTCTTAACTCCTCCTCCTTGAAACATTAAATGGGATAAACCTGCTCACTAGGGTCTGTTTCTTTGAGGTTTTACACCTGGAAATATTTACTTGGAACTATTTACTTCTGAACCAAAAGAGGTGAGAGATGAACCATTAACAGAGCTGAATCTTGTAGCACTCCTTTCAAACCAACAGGTCAACACACACTTAAGCCACAACATAAAAACAAATTAAGCCTAAACTGTCCTCTTCTTTAATAAAAATGACCTGAGCTAGGGGGAATTTTTAAACCACTGCTCATGATTGTTTCTTTTCTTCTACCACTGTTAAGAAACCTCAGGCCCTCCTTCTTCAAATCTCTGCTTATGTTAAAACATCATTGAAGGGTAATAGCATTAGTCTACCTGTCAATTTGCCACAGCAGAACATTTTCTGGCACTCAGAAAGCCATTCCTAGAGGACTTGTTCAGCATATGGTCAACTCTTACATAAAAAGGTACCAAACATATGTTCAGTGTAATGGAGGAAGGAAGGAGGAAAGTGGAAAGTAATGGTAAAAGTCAGCCTCTGGTAGCATTCACTTTGTTTTCCATGAAATATTAAGTCCTAAGATTCTATGCCTGTCTTCAGCCCTGCTGCACTTGTCAGTAATGCTGGGAGAGGTTACATCTACAGAGCCTGCAGCCTTCTCTGGGGATAAGACCTCCTGCTTAGTCAGCAGGCCCCATCCAGCCAGGGAATGGGCAGATCACACCTGCCTTTGCTCCCTCCCAGGCATTCCATTTGTACCTTAGCACACACACTTGGATGTTACTGATGCTGCGACTCATTATTTGTGTGCAGAAAAAGCTTCACCAACCAGCTCTTCTTCAGTTTCTTCTTGAGAGGAAATGAAAATATTTTAATGCTGAAGCTCAGAGACTTGACAGAAACATGACTTTTAGGGTCAGATTTTGAAACTTACAGTTCTTTTTCACAATCACTTTTGGGGCCAAAATTGCAATCAAGTTTGTTTGCATCTTTGGAAACAAAGATGACTGAGCTTTAAAGTTCTGATGCCTGCATGATCCACCACAGAAACAAGAGAACAGTAGTGAACTCTAAAGCTAAAAGCAAATCACTGCCAAGCCATAAAGTTCTGGGACTCCGGAAACCAACCAGGATAAAAGCCTTCCATGCCTGAGTGTTAAACTCTCAAATCTCACTGCCTTGGAACTCCCTGATACTGTGAGATGGGAGAACAAAATCTCACTGTCACTCCTACTGAAGGTAAAAAAAAAAAATCCTTTCTAATGGCAACTTTTGACATTGACAGCCACTGTCAGAAACTATAAATCTGCTCAAGGCAGGCCAGCCAACAGTCAAGCAGCTCTAAAAATGAGCAGGTGGGAGGGGATATTCCAGGCCCAGGGAGATGATCTTCTCCAGTCTGTGGAAAGCTGAAAGATCCAAGAAGGACAAAGCCTGCACAAAAGCCAAGAAGGACAAAGCCTGCTACCTCCTGTACGTATACTGTTGCTCTCCCCTGGACCCTCACCTCAAACTTGTTACACTTCTTCCCTCCCACTTCAACACAGTGAGCCAGGCACCCCTGCAGCTCTCTGCAGCTGATCTGCAGCATTCCCTTTGTGATGTCCAGCTGGGGACCGTGCTTTGTGACCTTCAAACAGGACCACAGTCCCCCAGGGGTGCTGGGGCCAATTTGCACTCATTGCCAGTCTTTGGTCGAAGGCACTGCAACTACAGAACTGAAGTGCTTTTGAGTGCTTGCACAAAGTGCACACAGATTTCACACCCCCCACATTCACCTTTGCAAAGGAGAGGGAGACCAAAGCCTGCAGTACAACGCTCTGTGTCATGAACATGAGTGGCCTCAGAATTCCGAGGATTTTGCTAAAAGCCCTCCAGACCAGTTATTTACTGTTTGGCAGGTAGCCACTACCAGCACAGAATGCTACCGATGGAGGACACTCAATAGGCATGCTAGGCATATGAAAAGTACCATTTGAACACATCTTTGTTTAATTCAAACCAACCATTCCCCCACTTACAGTGCTGGATCTGACTGACATATTCCTACTTCAGAGACAACTTTTTATCACTTGAAAACAAATTATTCAGATAAAATGGTCTCTGACTAAAGAACTTTTCTTTAAGTTACTGTCTAAGCATCCCTCAAGTATACATATTTTGAGAAGCACAAATACACACAGACTACATGTGTAAAACTCCACCTCTCCTTATGTAATGGAAATTTTGCATGCCTGCTTCCTGCAAATGAAATTTCCTAGTTTTATATGCATTGCCCTTGAGGGTATCAAGTATTGTGATGGAATAATGAAGGGTTTCTGCTGTTACAATGAGGGTCAGTATACAGTGGGCCACTTCTTTTGTCTCACTTTTCAGGATGATCAGAGCAGTGAGGCAATAAGAGGGAAGCCAATGCCTCTGTGTGATGCAAAATCATCAAGCTGTGTGTCCAGTCATTGCCTGGTGCTGCACTGCAGCTCCTGAAACAAATCCTCGCCTGTCCCCAATGACATTAGGAAAGCCCAGGGCCTGCTTCTATTTTAAAATGGCAGAAGCACCTTCTCTTTTAAGGTTAAAAATACTCACAATCATAGTATCTGACATTATGGTTTTGAAAGCATCCTAGTTTATAATTGTATTCACTTATTAAACACCTCCATGTGGAAGTTAAATAAAGTGAAAGAGAAGAAGTGTAAATAGCATGCATGGAGCCCACTGTGAATTCAGCTGGAGTTGATCCAGTTCACCTGACTCTTGTCTGACTTAATGAAGACAGTAAATTGTACAGTGCAGTTACTGCATTCCACGCCACACTCACCACTATGCAGCTGCAGCTACTGGGGACAGATATTCCCTTTCTTCCAGCTCTGTAATACTCTGATTTATCACATGTGGGATACTGGAGAACCGTCTCCAGGTTATAGGAGGAAGTCAGTAACTTAAGCATATTAGACAAATGCATATGAGGAAAACACATTATTTTCCTCTCCCCTACCCTCCCCACACATAGTAAGCTGAAGATCAGCTTAATTCTTTGTCTGGTTGCCATGAAAACTAAGAGATGTAGAGATGTAGCCTTACCTCAGAGGAAATGATGTTATGCTCACACAATGAATAAGAAATGAGAGCTGTGTGGTCCTAGCTCAGCAACACAAAGCAGAGTCAAAAAAGAGTCTTTCTAAAACCCAGGCATGTGTGGATTCTAATCAGCTCTGTTTATAACGTATGATCATAGTTAATTGTTCATTAATTCCACCATGTCATTTGTTCAGAGATTATACCCTCCACATAATGAATGTTTTGGGGTACACTCCAGCAGAGAAAATTAAAATAGATAATAGCTGTGATTTTAAACAGTCTTCTTTGCCATCTTAAGTTTGATTCCATTGACCTCAATCAGTTTCTAAAAGGTTTCAAAACACACAAAAAAAATTGTCTATTATCTTGAAAAAAGGGAAACACACAAATGTAAATCAACCTGCCTACAGAATTGATGTGTTTTTCTCCAGCCCTTGGCCTCTCCTTGACATCCACCTCTGTACAAAGCCTTCCCCCCTCAGGGGCTGGGAAGGTGAAGGACCTTGATCTTCCAGATGCATAATTCACCCCAGTTCAGCAGGCAGCCCAGATTTTAGTGACTGGTAATTAGCGAGTGCTGAATGGAGCAGTGGCTGGAAGAGCACCCAGCGTGAAATGCCTGTGTTAATGATAATGGAGATGTTCATGGTTCGCCCCTGGATTTGGGAGAACACTTCAGAAAATTAATTTGCTTTACAAGATGAGCTCTACTTGTGCAATGTCACCAAGAAGACACTCTTCTAAATATCACTGATATTTAACCATTTTACTGCTTATTTGAGTCTCCAGAACAGATGTGACAAGAATGACAGCACGTGCTTAATGCAATCACCTTGGGCTCAGGTTTCATTTCACTTGCAGACTTAGGGTAAGTTGATCCTTAATACCTTGCACAAGACTGATTTTGCTATCAGGTCATGATGTATTTGAAGGGCTGTCACAAAGAGAGCAGTGTTAGTGATTGAAAAGGCTCCCTTTGCTCACAGCAATTTAAAAAAATCTGGGAAAAAACCCCACCAGATTACACATAAATTATTTCAGCAATCCCTCTCTGAATTTAAATGACATGTTGTAATCAAAATTTTCAGCTTCCAAAAACACTTGCAAAGAAAATTCAAAACACAAAAAACAAACAAACAAAAAATTTGGTTCAACATGCCAAAACAAAGTTTTCAAGCGATGGAACTTTTAGTTTTCAAAACTTAATCAGCATTTTATGAGTTGCTTAATTTGGTGTTTGTTTCTTCATACTTTTCCAGAATGTGTTCATCTTGTTATTGATTTAAATGCTTTGTTGAGCATATTAAACTCTATATTTTTCAAATTAAGAATCTCTTAGCTGAAAAAATTGGCCTGAACTAGCTGCTAGGCATTGGCTAGTATCTTCCAAATTCACAGCTGCTTGTGGCATTCAAACTAACTACTAAACTACTACTAACTACATACATAAGTACCCAAAGGAGAATTTATATACTTAACACTTTACAAATAGGATTAATACCTCTGTAACACTCTCCATATAATGAGTTAATTAGCTGCTTAATAAGCATGATTAAATCAATAACAAGAATGAAATTTTCAACTGTGACTTAATGCTAGGTGGCCTTCCATGCCATATGTAATGGACTTAGCACTGCTCTTGTCTTCAGGGTTTTCTCCCAGTGTTTGACCACCTATGTACAAATATTGGTAACACTGGTTTTCCAGAAGTGTCTAGGAAGAAAAGAATGTCTTTGAAATGACAAGTTTTTGAATTGATCAGATTTCCATCTACTAGTCAAGGTAAAAGATGTCAGCTCCAGCTCTTGGTTGTTCACACACGTCCTTGAGAGCTGGGATCACCCAGAGCATTTCAGGGTGGACCTTTCCTCCTGAAAACTCCCTCTTCTGCTAAGGTAATCAAACATCACTCCAGACTGATCTCAGCTTTAAGCACACAGTGCTCTGTACTCACCCCAATTACAAATAGGCTTGAGTGCAGCCTTAGGAACTCAGCTGGATTAGTGCCAGAATATCTGGCACTTTTGACTAACCAGACCCATGACAACAAAAGCAAAGATAGAATGCACTTTGCTTTTGAGTCATTTGAGAGCTCTGAGAAACAACATTGCACCTTTCCACCAGCTGCTTTTCTGTCTGAAAGTAGAAGTAAAAATGAAATATTTCAAAACCAGAAGCTGCCCAAAGCTTTTCTTCGCTATCAACTAAACACATAAAGCTGATCAATTTACCTAGTTATTTACTGAAACCCAAAATCTATGCCTAGCACACAGCATCATTTTCTCCCATGCATTTCAACTGCAATAGCACGTACATCTTCAGCAGCTAGAGGGTTTTAAAAGCAGAGAGAAGTTTTCCTTGCTCTAATGCAAGGTTTTCTAGAGGGAAAGATTTAAGTCCTTCCTTTCTGATGAGAATTCCCCTCATTTTGCAGGCTGTGCTGCCAGTGGTGGACTCCCATGTGCACTCCCACTGCCTTTGCCAGCATCATTCAGGAAAGGCAACAATACCCTGGCTCACGGCTCTAAGGTTTTTGAAAATTCCAAGTACAATGTAACCAGACTAATGAGACCTGCAGCATCTTTTTAAGTGAAACCTCGATGTTTTAATATAATCAGAAGTGAAGAAAATCTTTCTCTAATACATCAGCAGTACATGAACAGTGCAAGGCTGAAGGAGCAGGCTTGCTCCCTGACTTCACTGTTTGTATCCAGTACCAGCAGAGAGTCTCCCAGAAAACAACTCATCCTTTTCTCATCACAGAGGGAAGTCCAAAATCCTACATAATTATTATTTGTCAGCTACTAAACATTCTGAGTGTGCCATTTCCAACACATGCATCTTGTCATCCTGAGGCTGGTTAATACAAACCCCCCTGAGCTACCTCTGACCTTGTCCTCTCCTGCCACCACCCTTCCCCTGAGCAGCCACCAATGTCTCTTCACCCAACAGCAGGATGTACTCAAAATAAGGTCACTACATGTGAAACCTAAATTTTACTGCTAGAAAATGCTCGCTAAAGCTATGCAGCCCTAATCTGTAATTATCAAATATAAGAGCTACAGACAATGGCATTTATTGAATTGCATAGCTGGCTACCTATGAAATAAATTTTTTTCCTGGCAGCCCTCGTGTTAATAAGGCTTCATATATTCAATTTATGTTTGCATTAACAAAACTATCCAAGGCACAGGACTGAATAGTCATCTGAAAAATAAATGCACAAAATAACTGATATTAACAAAATCAACTACCACTACAAAGCACACGTTTATGAAAAAAAAACCACTATTTTGAGTAACTAAAACAGACAAAACTGAATGAACAGGGGGACCCAATGTATTGTAAGGTTCCAGTCAGAAGCCTCCAGAAGCTCTGGCAGGGATTTTGCAGGCTAGCTTTGCCTGATCTCCTCCTGCTTCCCCCCTTCAAGTTTTATTTTTCCTTTTTGTGTATTTCTTTAATCTTTCCTTAAGTTATTATTGAGTTTGAAAATGAATATAATTTGTGACTTAGTTTTCCTTTTTGGGACATGACCTTTGCTCCTTTCTGAGACAACTCATTTGGACAACTATTTTCTAGGAAACAGAAAGGCACAGAGAGCATGTCTTACAAAAACTAGGACAGAGATTTTGACTAGTCAAGAAAATGTGAGAAAATTTTACTGCAAATGAAAAAGAAACAGAAAGACATTAAGCTGAATTTCATTTTCACCCTTAAACTTTAAGAATTAGAAAGAATATATTTTGGTTAGCAGACTACAATTTTAGGGAACAATTGCTATTTTGTGGGCGTACATTAATTGTTCAACACTGTACCAGAAATATCTTAAATCTGACAAGCCCTGATTAATTTGTGGTTAACTCTTTGTATGTGGACCTTGACAAAGCACTATACTCTATATCCCTGTATAAATTCATGCAACCAGGTAGCAGATATTATCTTTTCAAGGACTTAATTAGATGTAACTGCTTGGATGTCACCCAAACAAATTTCTCACCCTGCTATACACAGCTAGAGAGTTTTTGTCATTTTGCCCACCTTGAGGCCTGACTCCCTCCCTCAGCCAAGGCAGCACCTCTGCCTGGGCAGGGGGGGGTCACAAGCACCACTGCAGTCCCCCTGCAGCCATGCACTGACAGCAGCAGCCCTGCAGGCAGCTCCCTGCCTGCTCACGTGCAGTACAGAAGATGCTCTCATGGAAGAGTGATGTCCCCCGGGCCACCTTTCCAGGCAAGGATCACCCCTGCTGCCCAGAGAGCCTGCTGGCACTGTCCTGAGAGGAGCTGCAGCCCTCCCTGAACTCAGCAGGGCTGGGAGCCCAGGCCCCAGCAGAGGATGAATTTTTCCTTCCTATTCTGCTTCCTTCCCTCCCAGGTTTCACCTACTCACTTGGCATTGGGAAAACATTTTGAGTTAATAAAGAGCTCCTCAGAATGAGAAGTTCATCCTCCAGCATCTAGTTACAGCCAAAATAAACCCAAACTTCTGGGTCAGCTGCCTCAATCATTCCTTCCCTCTCTGCCATTGCTGCTCCCATTTCAACATCAAGGCTCTTTCTAATCCCTTCATTCCTATTTTCTCATCTTCCCTCAGATTGACAAATTTTAAAAGTGCACCAGCCCTGTTTGCTCATTTGCATTCGGTAGTAAACAAGGAGGAAGGGGCAGCTTTGCTGCTGGGAACAAAGGGCTACAATTCTGAACAGCTTCCCCGCAGATCTTGTTTGGTCACAGCATCTCTTGGCTTTCCAACCCAAGGCAGATTGTGCATGTGGCCTTTCAAGCTGAATTTATTGCATATGTTCAGTGGTCCTGCTAATTGGACCTCTGACTTGACCACAATTCAGTGAGTTTAGCTTCAAGGATAACAAGCACATAGGCCAACAGGAAGATATATACAACATTATAAAATACACTATATTTGGCTGTTTTAGATTAAGCTCATGCACTTCTAAAACCAGGATTTGGATAACTTCGCTGTGTATTGGGTGAGACACAGAAAAAATTCTAAAGAGCTTTACAAAATCTTTGTAAACAATATGGGTTTCTATCTGCAACTTACCTAATATGATCAGTCCTTCTAAAACAGCCTTTAATCAAAGGCTTGGTATAATAAAAAAAAATAATCTAAAAAACAGTAAATTGGATATTTATACTGAATTCCAGGAACCATAATTAGAACTGTTTTCATGCATGCTTCCTCCCCACCACAAGCTTTTCAAAAAGCACACAATTCTTTAAAAAATGTATTTTTCCTCCAGAATTATGGTAAGACACCAGCAAAAATGTTCCTGATGGCTGTGGACACAGCCAATAGGTCACACACCAGGTCACACACCAGGACAGCACTCAGCTGCTCAAAGGTCATTAAAAAACTCTAAACCCTGCACAGGGCTTTGCATTTTGTAGCCACGAACCTTATGCAAGACATACAAAATATATTCTATACGAAGAACAGAAAAATGGCCAGTGCCTGAAGTATGAAAAGAGACCCTTAAAATGCACAAAAACATGGAGATGTTTTATGGACAAAACCCCCAGCAATTAAAGAAACTGTTTAAGATGAAACTGGAAGAGTCAGTGGTGAACCCCCTACTCT
Organism: Euphonia xanthogaster; assembly: GCA_034509185.1. Lineage (NCBI taxonomy): Eukaryota > Metazoa > Chordata > Aves > Passeriformes > Fringillidae > Euphonia > Euphonia xanthogaster. The sequence goes on along the minus strand of JAYDZK010000271.1, from coordinate 5,208,902 downwards.
TTGTTTGTCGCTTGGATGACTTGGAAGTTGGCATACTTTTCCTCTTTTATGTGGGCAGTGTGTGCTGACTGTGCAAAACATTTATTAAGCCTTCTTTGAGCATAGACAGTCTGATAGTACAAAAAAAAAAAGGTAGAAAGATATCGGATAGGAACATCAAAAAACATATACTGCCCCATAACTGTTAAAAAGCGTTGGCTGCTCCTCAGGCTGCCCTACTTAGAAACTTTGATTGTGCACCCACTGTCATAAGACATTTTCCTGTCAACATCTTTTTAATCTTTTCAGGCTGGTAGAAAAACAGCAGTCTTTAGTTATCAGCATTTTGATGTTTAACAGCTTCAAAGTGGTGGTGGTTTCATATTAAATCAAGTGGCAAGAAAAACTAGGACTGCAGGTATCCACTGCCTTCACCAATTCTCCTTGAAGATGTTTTTTTCTGCTTACATGGTAAAAATGTAATAGAGGAAACCTTTGCCACCCACTTCTCAGCAATATTTCACTATGCAATGTTTTAACTTTTCAGAGTTTTGTTTTGTAGAAGCCATCCATAGCCACCCTCCAGAACATACTGTCTGCTACTGCCTGGCCAAAAAAAGAGGCCTGTTTTGACAGAGGCTTCCTCAGCACTTCAGGAAAATGCTGCATTTACTCACTCATAGATTGAGCCTCTTTTCTGACTAGCTGCACCACGAGGTGCTTGGTGCACATCTCTCTCCCTGGGGAGGTCTATCCCCTCGGGCACAGCGAGCACCCTGGCATGGCTCATCCACCTGGGCTTCAGGGCCTAGCCCGCAGTCTGTCTGTGAAAAATATCTGCATTCATTCCTACTACAGTCTGAGCATGAAAACACTGGCCACAGCACCAGGGGTGATTGCCAGCTTCATACAAATCCAAAGGGAGCAGGAGAACAGGTTACTGAGAGCACCCAGACGCCACCCTTTCCAAATGCTCACCATTAAGCCAGTGACTAATGAAAGGGAAATTATTGCAATTTCAGAGATAGCCCAGTAGGGTCCAGAAAGAGTGGTAATGCAATTATGGGAGAAAGAAAAAAAGCTGTGTGGGAGAAAATAAAATTATTCAAACTATGAAGGAATTTCATCTAAAGCTCTGAATGCCTGTATTTATAAGACACTCTGATTCAACGCTGGAAAAGTCACTGCAGCTAACCACAGTCAGTGCCTCAGTTCCACCTCTGCCTTTTGTTAGTAAAATGCTCCATAAATTCATGTTGGGGAGCAGAAGGAACCCCTATCCAATGGATATTGCACAACTCTGCTTTTCTTCAATTTCCCAGAGAAGGCTGGGGAGCACGTCCTCAAGTTCACCCATCTGGAGGGAACACAGGGAAGGACAACAGCCCAGCTAACTGTGAAAATCTTGTTTAACTCAAGGAAGTCAATGATGGAATTATTCTGCATCCTGACATTTGCAATTCACCAGAAAATGAACCAATGCGCCAAACAGAAAGTGAGCTCCATTACTGTGTCTTCTAGCAACAAGAAACAGGGCAGGTAAAAGTAGCATTTATTAGAGGGTACATGCAGGATAGTGTCAGATGGTTTCTATTTATTATACTGCCTTTAAGGAAAGCTCCTTAGAATATGCAAACAAGGGTGTCCTAACTGAAAGGTTAGATATCAACAACCACACTGACTTGTGAATTGTTCTGAGCTTTGTGAACTAAAAATGTTATGCAGAAATTGCTGGTGATACTTTAATTTGAAGAATTTTAAAGGAAAAGAGACAAGTTTTAAATGACCATTAAACTTTTCGCTTTAACAACTTGTTCTTTTCAAATTGTCCATGCATTAAAAACAGAATTTATAATTCCTTTAGGAATCAATGACAGCAATGGAACAGAATCACTGTAAATTACAGAAATGAAGAAACAAAATATTTCCACACAATCACAGCACTTCAGAGAACACTGTTAACAGCTTTGTGGACAGCTTCTCCCTAAGGACCCAGCCTGGCCAACAGCTCTGGCACTGGGCTGAGCCAGGCCTTCCTGGAGCCACTGGAAAGGGAACACTTCCTCTGGAATGAAACCCCCTGCAGCACCATGCCACCTCTCCCAGGCTAAGTGGTCCCTAACACAGAAGGAGGCTCCCTGTGGGAAGCAGGGACACTCTGGAGATGCCCAGCTCAGGGCTATGGACGCACTGGTGCAAAACACCCAGGTGGGGAGTCCCAAGCAAGGCCCTGACCCCCCAGCTCCCGCTCTGCACACGCACAAACCCATTCCACACGTGCATTAAAGGTGTTTGCTGTGTGCAAATCCTGCACTTGTAGAGGGCAGCAGGACTGAGGTGAGCAAAAGGATGCCACACAAGCAGCTGTGTACCAGAGCACCATCCCAGCTTGACAGGCCACATCATCATTCGTGCAGAGGGGTATTTGTGTTACAGCCTGTGGTTTCTCCTCACCATTAGGGAACTCTGCAAGTCCTTGGATTTGTATCAGTTACCAACTGCCCACAGTCCACCAGAGTTCAAGGATCTGCTTTGAAAACACGATAATGCACAAACAGCCTCTTCAGCAGCTCCAGGAAATCCTTTCCTGGCACTCAAAACTCAACTACCTGTCTCCTCCTCTAACTCTCCTCTCTTTCTCCAGCAGAGCCTGGGTACTTAAGAGCATCTCAGTTCAAGAGGCAGCGGCTTGGAGGGTTAAGGACAGGCCTGTAGCTCAGAGCTGAGCTGACAGGATTTCAGAGAAAAACCATATATACTTCACTGCTTTCAAAAATACAAACAATTGATATATTATACCTTTATCTCATCTATGCATTTGTACTTACAGGGATATTACAAATAAGTGTGGAATACATGAATGTAATTCATAGAATCACAGAATGGCTTGGGTTGGAAATATAATAAATATCAGCCAGTCCTAACCTCCCGGACATGGGCAGGGACAGCTTCCACTAGACCAGGTGTCCCTTTCTTCACAAGGGAAGCAATTGACAAGGTCACAGAGGGATTTTTCCTTGGATTTTAAACTATGAATTTAACAGGTGAAGCACCAGGCACACCCAGGAGCCTAACTGGCTCCTGGTGGAGATGGGGTGACCAGAGACATCAGCCTTAATGCCACTGGTGGAGATACTGTTGAGGCAGCTCCAGCAGGCTCTGAGAAACGTCACATAGCAGACATTAATTAAATGGAGATCTTGTGTCTGGGTATCTTGCCATGATGGGGCAGTGGATTCCTGTTAAGGTACAGAGCTTCATTTCCTGCTTGCACTCATCAGTGTGCTATCTCAGGACATGGATACACCTCTTTTACCAAGATGTAACTTCTTTCATAAAACCCCATTGATTTCAATGGGATAAATATGGACTAGAGTATCAGAAACATAAATGAACCCTTCTGTCTTGTACTTTTCTCTCTAATTCTGAATGATTTTTCAGTGAAAAAATAAAAGAGGCTGAAATGAATTCTCAAACTGAGATTTAAAATTGATAAATAAACTGTGATAGCACAGCATTTGGCTGGCCAATAAGGTGAAATCCAAAACTGTGAATAGAACACTGCTGAACAAACAAAATGTTGGGTAAAAGACATAATTCAGGTTTTTAAAACAAAATCATATAAAGTTGTCAAAAGTTTTCAGAGGAAGGCAGCTATGAAGCAGATCATGTCCTGTATCTTTCTGCAACTAAAAAAAGCAAAACAAGGTTTTAGTTCTGGTATACAATACAAAGGCAACTGCTAAGTCTCAGTGCAATAAATCCTATATGTGACAAATTCATATTACTAAACTGTCAGAGCTTTCAGCTTATTGGCAAAATTATGATTTATAAAAAAATAAAATGCATCCCAGAATGAATTTTCTTTTCAATTAACAAGACAATCTTCTAATTTCAATCTAGTTTTCCTTTCCACATTAGTCTTCCTTTAATAAATACTAAAGAAAAATAATGCTGAACGTGATCTCTTCCATGGTGGTCAGTAATTATCCACCCTGTAGAGCACTGGCTAACCAAGCAAAACTTCACAAAAATACCACACCAGACAACAGACACAAGAAAAAGATTTTATTTTTTTTTAAGTGTTCTATGAGCCCAAAAATCCACCAGAGATACCAGAGCCTGATGTGCAGAATGCCCAAAGCTGAAGCTGCAAGGCTGGAGAATACTCAATACCTTGAAAACGAGGGCATTCCTTTAACTTGCCTCACACACACTCCATTATCCTCTGAAGGCACCTGGAGTTTTGGCTTTAAGATACAGGGCTATTGCCTGGATCAGGTAACTGCAGCAAGGAACACGGTGGGGCAGCTGTGCCACCTCTGTTGAGCTCGCCACCTGATGAGCACGTCCCAGTCTAACAGGAAGGGATCATTTTGCAGGGTGCTGAAAGGCCTCCAGAGGTTTCCAGCTGGACAGGGGCACTGGAGCCCATCAAAGCTTGGAGGCCCCGTGCTCTGCCCTCACAAGGCAGCTCTGTGCCAGTCTCACTCCTCAGGCACAAAATCCCTGATACGACTCTAACAGTGGCCTGCACAACTTGAGAACAGCAGCAAATCCAGACTTTTATTGTCTGAACTTCAGGCAAATCTCAGGCTTTGTCTGAGAAGTATTTTTTTTCTTTTTAATACAATTTACAACTCACGCTTTATTTTTTTCTCTATTTCTCTCACCTGTCCACATATGCTCCATCATATCCACCAAAAGCCTAGTTCTCAACCCACCTCCTCCCCCCATCTCCCTGTTCCAGTCAAACTAGGGTCTGAATGAGAGCAACACTCAATTTTAGCAGGTGCTCAGTCAGCTCCACTAGTTGACAAGAATTTTGGCTCACAGTAACAAATATTTAGTGAAGGCCCAAAGGGAATAGCATGAAAGTATGCATCATTTATCCTGAAGCCATCAATTCAGGCAAGTTAAGAGCTTGAAATCAGCAGAGTTTTGACTTTTGGCACAGGGTTGAATATTCATACACTCAAAATCATTCATAATCATAGAAGAATTTTTTTCTTCTTAGATCACTGTTCACTAACCATCTTTGAACTTTCTTTTGCTTTCCAGAGCATCCCATTTTCCCCTTCCCTCAACTCTTGATTAAAAAAAAAAATCCCAAAACACAAAGCCCACCCAAAAAACCAACGCAGCCTGGGTGGAAAAACCAGAAGGATAAAAGACTGTGTGTTAACACCAACCAGGCAGTAGCAGCAGTATTGATTTACACTGCCTGAGAGTCCAGCTGTAAATCCAGTTGTGGAGCTACCTCCCTGTAACAGTGAGGCCACCCATGGTTGGTCCTCCCTGCTCTTGCCCATCCCCCTCTCCCACCACAAGCTGGAAGCATTTGACAAAACACAGGTTTTAACCCAAACTGACAATTGCACAGTGACTAATGGCCATTCCTTGTGACAGCACAACCCTGAGGCATCAGGAAGGTGAAAGGGAAAAGGTAAATGTTCCAAACCCCACTAAATAAAAATGTAACAGCGCAAAATTTTTCCTGGGTTTATAAACAACAGAGTAATGCTGAGCAGTGCCCACTTCAAATGATGCTGTAGTGCTCCCCACACAATACAATGGAATAGTTTCATTCCTTTAGGGGTCATCTTCAAAGAAGGAATTGTTTTTCCAGCTGAATAGAAACACTCTTTCACTACCAAGCTCCATGCTGTAAGAATTCAGCATTGTTGGTAGATATCCCATCTACCAGTGTCCCTAATCATCTATCAGAAATACCTTTCTATTTCATTTGATTTGCCTCTGACAGAGCATCATGTCCAAGATCAAGGATATGACTGAAATTTTTCTCACACTTAGAAAAGATCACAGACTTATCAATTTTTCTTTCAGACCTTTAATCGACACAATCTTTTCCCTTACCATAGGTCATGTTCCCAGATGTTAGAGCAACATCTGCCCTGCTTTGTGCTTTACCACAAATGAGTGAAAGAACAATCACTGGTACTCAACATATCTAGATTCTACAACACTGAAGTTCAGCTGTTCAGAAGCCATGAAACAGATCTCTGATCGAGATCTGTTTAAATAAATGAAATTTACTTGAAATAAAAAAGAATGGGGATTTTTACTTATTATCTGAGTTTAAAGCTTTACCTGGTAACTGGTAGACTTGTTTGCATTTGAAAATTGCCATTTGTACTGAAGCCTTCACATGGCTGAGATCTGTAAAACATTTGACAGCCCCAGGAGTGCTGAGGGGAAAGGAAAAAGTGGGAGTCCCCCAGCAGGATATGATGATGCCCTCCCAGGACCCCACTGCCGCTGGGAGGTGTTCCCAGCTCTGCAAGGCTGGGCAGCCCAAGCTATGTCTTACAGGCCCTTGGAGCTGACAGCAGAGCCCAGCACAGAAGATGCACAAGCTCCTCAAAGCAGCTGCAACACCTACAGGCTGATCATTCCTGACACAGCATTTCCATTTATTTCCCTTAGGAAACTGCAAGGCAATTTTTGAGGCTTACCTGAGAGTTTAGTAAAACCTTCAATCACCATGAGCCTTACGATGAAATTAGCAGGATTTGTGACATTGACATGGATTACTTTCCCTGCTGCCCACGAGTTTGCAGCAGCAGAGGCTGTGACAGCAACAGCCCTTAACATCTCAGGGACAGCAGCAGCCAGGCTTTGCATTATGATCAAATCATTCTGTGTTCCCAAAGAACACAAGCACTCCTGAGCACTACACATAAATGGAAATCACTTCAGTCCTACTAAATATTGTATAAAACATAAATCATTGACTGTGTGCCAAGACCTGTCCTTCTCATATGTACCCAACAGAGAACACAAAAAACCCTTCAGAGGTTTCACCTTTATTTTAGGAAAGGCGCTGACTAAGCAACCAATTTCTGTCCAGACATTTTTATAGGATAAACAATTTCTAGTTTTCACAAACAAAACTACACATGACAGAGTTGCACTGGCAAGTATCAAGCAAGCTATCCTATCAATCACTTATTTTTAAGAGTGGTTTGGCTTGTTCTGTTATAACGATTAAAGGCTCAGGTCTGCCCTTGGATGTACTCAAACTATTTTCAGTGTAGGACACTGCACATCCAGAAGCAGAACTATATGAAGCTGTAACATAAAGTTGAACAGAAAAAATGGGAAACCTGTATAATGCAGATCCTTCACCTGCTGGCCCTATCCCTTTCTCTTGCCTGAGTTAAGCCAGGTAAGCTCTGAACCTTTCAGAACCTTCAGCAAAGGCCTGGAATGTCCTGAATGCAAGCAAACAGGAGTGTGGTGGGGCCAGAGGGCACAGAAGCACAGCCTCTCCACAGAGCTAAGAAGGGCAATTTGAAAATATCTCACCTTGAAATTAAATGGGATGATGGGACAAAACACAGGTTGTTTTTCTGTCTGTGTTTTTAAAAAGGTAATTTCTCTCATCCAAGTCTTGAAGCAAGCCTTCACAGGAATGTTATTGCGCTGTAAATTGCTTAACCGGTCAAAAGCAGTGAAATATTCCCCTCAGACTGCCATCCTCCAACTAAATAGGAACATAAATCAGCATGACTGTTGCTAGCATCACACAGGACTAAGACACTGGCTGATCCCACCAGCCTTACTTTGTAACCGTTGGTTGCCTTGGGCTCTTTACTGTATAAATTATCCAGAAACATTAGCATTCTTTGTTGTTCCAAAGTGATTGGAAGACTCTAAAGGATATTTCTGCATGCTGCTTAAGCAAAGGGTAAGCTTTGTGCAGTATCATGTGATCGACAAAAAAATCCCTGAGTACTGCCTGCTTGTGGGTGGTGCAGAGGAACAAGAAGTGACTCACTACTCATAGTGGAAAATTTGGGGGGAAAATGTTTTAAATAGCCAGGAAAGCACAAAATGGCAAACCAAATTATTGGTTATTATGCCCTATGTACTGGGTAACAAAACCATGTATTTGACATGAGAATGATGCCCAAATGTATGAGAGTTAAGTGAAGCAATTGCTGGGTTTTGTTCCATTCTCCTACTAGAGAGGGCCTCTACCTGTCCTGAGTCTGCAGACTCCTAAGGAAACTCAGAAAGAACCTGGAATAAGCTACCAAATTCCAAAGTGGGGGGAGAACAAAAAAAAAAAAAAAAAAAAAAGAATTTGGTGGAGCAAAAACTCTATTTTCTCTCATTCTTAAGATGCAGAAATGAAACACTGAGAGAAATCCATATATTTGAGATTAATAGGCAGATATTTATCCATGTGCCACTCTGGCTGCTGAGAGATTTCCTCTTTACAGCAGTGCTGTATAAACAATAAAGCATTTTTGTCCACAAAGCAATTGTCTCACCTCACTGAATCAAGAGCCTCTCACTGCCATATCTTTTCTGTATTGTTCTAATTCTGAGCTGTGAGGAAGCTCCCTTACACAAAGACAGTGCATGGATCTGGTTGGGCATGCTATTGTTAAACTTGAGCACATCAAGAACAACGTGGGCTCCCTGCAGCATGAGTAGATGCAGCTGAGAGACTATACATTTTAGCTCACAAGCCATAGGTAAATATGGGCTGAGGGGACAGCTCCTATAATTAATTCCTTACTGCTGTGGTTTGTTTTCAGCTGGGGGGAAACCCACCCTGACAGCAACATTACAAACCTGCACATAACCTAAACAGCAGCCAAGAAAAATATCACTATTTCAGGCTGCTTTCAAACAGCAGCACCTCAAAATTCACCTCAAAGACAGAAACTTATCTTCATACTGCCCTTTATCCTGGAAGATGATTCAGAAGACCTATACATTGACACAGAAAAAATGCCTACAGTGTAGCTGGCTGCAGCAAATGTACTGCAGCATGTTAAGAGTCTCCTAACGTGCTGGCTAGAACAGAAGGCAGTGGGTTTCTCAGTGCTTTTCATTAGGTAGAGTACTGCCACAGCAGAGGGAAAAAAGGGCAGAGAAATGCTGACTCTCACCCAAGCAAAAGATGCACATATGTTAGAGAAAATCTATATGTCATTTAGGAAGCACATGCACTGCTTCTCTGAGCACATGAAGATTACCCAATCTCCCCTCAGGGGGATTTCACAAAGGCACACAGAAATACCACATGCCCAGGTTTCTCTAAAGGCAGCTGGCCCCTTGATATGTTCTTGAAAAAATTATCATGAAATACAGCCAAAGACAAGAAATTGTGGCAGGGCCTTATTTCTATGGAGCAGAGTACAAGGTGTCATTTATAAGGACACATCCTCAGAGCTGCCAAAGTAGCTGGCCTCTTTATCTGTCATTATGCCACAAACCATAACTATTTTGCTTTATACCTTAGAGAGAAACAGTAAGCCTGGAATCACACAGAGGCTCCTGACCTGAACAATGAGCAATGCAGTGCCTACTGAATTTTTCAGATCCTAGTTTGCTGAAGGGTTTTCTGCAGCTAAGACAAATCTACAGCAGTGAAAAACCAGGCTCTGTAATCTCAGCCACGTATTTTCCTAACAAAAGAAAGTTGTACTAACAGACTGTTACAGCTCAATTCTGTTAAACAGCTCACCACTAAGAAAAGGGGAGAAACACTGAAACACCTTATTTCTGTAACATTATCCCAAAAATGGATGTTTCAGAAGCCAAACATGTGACACAGTCCCAACACAAAGAAAAAAAATCTGCCTCTACACACATCCCTTTTAAGTAACCTGCATGTAAGACTAAACTATTATGCTATGCTGTGCTATTAAACCTATGAGAAAGCTCAGCATTAAACCCCACATGATGGTTACAAACTATTTTCAACTCACAGACAGTTTGCATATCACAGTAACATAAGTGGGAAATGAATGCACACCTTCTGCATCATCACTGCAATCAACTAATATCCAATTAAACATTCAATTGCTCTGCAAACCCCACAGCCATGGTTACAAATGATATTTTACAGTGTTAACAAATTACTCCAACAGCTACCAAGTTACAGGCAAGAACGAGCTTTTAATACTTCAATTGCAAGGTAAGAAAATAAAAGCAAAAGAACCCCTGTTCAGAATTTGGCACAGGTCTAGATACCTTTTTCTTCCGATCCCGGGATCTTTTCCTGTGTTTTCTTTTTTTCTCAGTTTCTTCCTCAGCATTTATTTCTAAATCCCTGTTTTTCTTTAACTGTGATGCTGCGTGAGCCATAATGCATTAAAAATCCTTTACAACAATGCTCCCTTGTAAAAGGTGATTTCCTCGGGCACCTTTAGCCAGCCCTTACAGCAAATGTTCCAATGATTGGAAGGAGATCTGTGACCAGAGCCAGGAATACATTCAGGATTCAGAGATCTTGCAGAAGCTTGCAGTCACTACAAAAACACATAGTGGCAGATTTCTTCCTATACCTTCGTGCACCTGAGCCTTTGTAAAGCAGTGCAGCCATCGTAACGCATTTAACGTAATGAAAAAGACAGCTGGGACAGAGAAAGCTGTATTATGGCTGTATCCCCTGCCACCAGCTGGAAGTGTCTAAGTGACTCCACTGAAGGGGGAATGCTGAAAAGAAGCGCTTTCTATTAAAAAAAATCCAGAACAATAACATATGCTGCATTGTTTTTTCTTCACTGATCTTCAAGCACGTTTTTAAAACCTACTAAAAAAATGCAGTGTTAGCACTGTATGTCTCTCAGCTAGTTTTGTATAGTAAGCCATTTAACCTATAATGAAATGGAGCAGCTCCTACTTTAGGTTAACTGCTGATGGTGACAAAAAAAATAAAATAAAAATTTCTTTTTACCATGGAGACTCTGCATTATGTAGAAAACAATGCATGCATTGCCATATCTTAACAGTGTGTCCTTTATACTGATTTTTCAATGCCAATACATTTTGTGACAGAGGATTACAGAAAGCCCTGTTGTATTTTTTTCCTTTTTCTTTTTAAAACATACTTATTACAACACATCATACAGAGAGAAAGATGCAATCACACTGGTGTGTGAAACAGGCATTTAATTCATGGGAGATTTTCTGGCACTGTTCATTTTCGTGGTCAGAAAGGGAAATCGGCATTATTTCCATGTAGTTGGAAATGTACTTTTAGGCTTTTATGTCAAGGCTTGCTTCAATCATCTTACTATTTTTGCCACCTGAGTCCTCAATGACTGCAGCTTTTGAATATTCATTAGGGGAGGTAAAATAGCAGCAGTATTAAGGCCTGCAGGAGGATCTTTTACTAGGATGAACACAGAGCAAGCATCTAGTAAATAAGGAACCATACTTTTTCTGCACAAATATGAACAATCAGCAGCTTGCCTCAAGACTGCTGTTTTTAACCTTTCCCAGTATTCCTAGCAGCATGCTTCACTGTAATGAAGATCAGTGTTTTAAAGGAGTCTGATTTCTTTCAGATAAAACCCAAAAGTCTCTCCAAGCAAAACCACTGTATTTGACATGGTACTAGCATTTCTTTCAAGAAAGAAAAAAAAACCAATCTGCTGTAAAAATTAAGTTAAATTTAAATTTGAAGGACAATTAGCCAAATCAGGCCGAATCTTCTCAGGGCAACATAAAATCCGGAGATGTCTCACACGTTTGTAAATATGCTTCCCCCAAACTTGAAAGACATTTTTTGAATTCTGGTTGCTAAGGCCCAGCAAGCAACATGCTTTAGTTTTCACATAACATGGCTAAAAGAAAAATAATCTTTTAAGTCTCCAAAACTACTTTAAACACATCCTGTGTTGTCCAAAGGGCAACACACAGTGCACTGTTTGTCTCCTGTTCACAAGCTAACAAACCAGGGTTAAAAAGTTGTTTATTTTGGACTGATTTTTAAGAAATGCTCAAGGATGGAGGCCACAGTTGTGTGACCTTAGGGGTTTTTCTTCCTGGTGCAGTAAAACCAGGGTTCCTGTGTGCATGCAAAGCTGCTGTACCCATACACCACCATGTGACTCTCCACACTCCCCCTCCACGGCTGGAAGGCTTCTGAAGCCTCACAGAACGCTGCCTTTGGAAAGCTGTGGGAAGAGGAATGCTGCATTTGGGCAATGCCTAGTTTTGAACCAGAAGCAGTCAACTCCCACTTTTCTATGTTCTATAGAGACCTGAATAAACACATTCCTAAAGATGCCAAGAGTACACCCCAAGGATGCCCAGAGCATGCTTTGAACTGCAGGGCACCACTGCAAGCTGTCAAAGGCCACGCTTAGGCAGGCACATGGATTTTGGCTCAGCTCTTCAAGGAAGCCCAGGGCAGCAGTGAGGAGACTCTGCTCTAGCACAGGAACCCTACCAGAGAGAGGAACTGGCCAGGCTGCTGATTCATGGGGGCTGAAGAAGGTACCTCAAGAAGGACAGTGATCTCAAGATTTGGTGGGAAATGGAAGACTGCATTGTTCCTATTAAAAAAAAAAATTAAAAGGCAAAGAAAATGCACCCAAAGCTTTACTTTCTAGCCTACAAGCTGCCTGCATGACCTTGGCAGTTAGACTCTTCGTAGTTCAGATATCTGTAAAATAAAGTTGACATTAGTTCCCCTGTCTGACAGAACACAGTTATTAGCACAGAAGTGCTTACAAAATACAGCAGAACCAGAACTGAAAGTGGATTCAACAAAATTCAATAGAGTTGGATCCCTCTTATTCCCAGCATATTTCCATCTGGATTTGAAAGACTCATGAGTCTTTGCCTTAGGAAACCAACTTTATTTGAGCCACAGCTGAAGTGAATGCAGCTGTCATTCACCGCTTGCTGGCTAATCCTGTGACGTCCTATAAGCCTTTTAACCATACAAGCCTGTAATTTATACCTAAATAACCCCATTAATGAAAATACAAACAATGCAATATCAAGTGTTAGGTGCTTGAAATACTCGAAGCGTACTTTTGAAAATGCTGGCACAGGGAATAACATGCACATATCCAGCTTAAACACCCAAGAGACACCCTATGCACAGGTTGTATGCTATGCAGGTAGAAAGCAGCCCAAGCTTTTATTAATGAGGAAAAATGCTAAGAAATGAGGATAATAAGTGAACTCGCTCAATTCCTTGAGATATGCATAAATCGGAGGATTTTATCTGTCAGCCAAGACTGCTTCATCCCAAGGATTTTTTCAGCTAATTAATCAATTGGACATAACATGCAGTTGTTTTTATTATGTGGATTACAATCCCTGCTTGAACTACAGAGTCCAAACTCCTCCAGAATTAGATTTCAAAAAGAGAAAAATGCCTTTTCAAGGTACGGTTTTGGGAAATTATCTTTTAGCTATGATTAAAAAAAATCAACATAAGAAAAGAAAGATCCCTTATAGCTTGTAGGCTGGGATAGTCTCCAACAGAAAAGAGGTTACAAGAAAAGTGGGAGTAAAAGATTCGGACTCCTGTGGAAAAGCAACTGTCTATGTACAACTCCTGCTTTTGGGGAAATGGTGAAGTGGCACCAGTCACTGGAAGGTGACAGGGCACTGCTGATGAAAGCTGGGTGAAGTGTGAAGGTTTTCATGCCAGATGTGTCATAACTCACTTCAAGGGAATTGGGTACTGGAAATCTTCATTAAGGGCTTCTTTTCAGACTTCAGTAAAATAATTAAGCTATTTGATTTCACCCTTAATTACAGAGTTAATGAAATGCCAATGAGTGTTTCAGCACAATCCATAGGGTCCTGATAAAGAATGATAAACTGTATCTTACTTGAACAATGGGAAATTTACACTTTCTGTTAGCACAAGGGTAATGACTACTTGGCTTCAGCTACTCACAAAGTCACAATAATAATGTCAGGAAGTGATTTTATCACCTTGAAAGTGTGTCATTTGGTTTAGGTTAAGATGCTAGTCCCACTGTTAGATGCAAGAGACTGCAAAATAGCATTAGCATATAACATTGAGATGGGTTTAGAAAAAAACACAAAAAAGTTATAGGAGGAAAAGGTGTTCATAATCTAATTACTTGTGTTAATTCATCAATTGGTCAGCAGCTTATAGAGGGAAGATAGCACTGACACTTTTACAGTTTTTTCCAACAAATTATACACTGCTGGGAAAAAAAAAAAAAAGATGACACACTAATTAAACTATTAGCTTCCCAAGAAAATGGCAAAAAATCCCCCAGATTTATGAAAATCTGAGGGGTTTTAGGTAAGATGGAACACCACAGAAACATTCAACATTCACACTTCTCAGATTACTATGGATCCAAAAAGGCTTCTATCTCACACAGTGCTAGAAGGTCACTCTGACAACTTTTAATGGTAAATAAAGGATGTTACATTTTCCCAAAGATGAAAAGAGCATTATAGGTAGACTAGACATAGCAGAGAGCAAAGGAAAGGAAAACACACGGAGAGAAGTGAACCCAATTCTTATTAGGCTACTCTAATATTCTCAATTTCTGATTTTTCTGGTACAGAACAAATGCCACTATTACCCTGTTTTGAATTATTTTGAGTAAAGCAATGGCAATGAGAAGGGGGGAAAAAAGAACAAGAAGACTTACTAGATATAAGAAAAATAATGAAAATAACATCTGGGGAGAAGACTAGGCAGAAGAAATTAATTTTAAAAAATGTTAAAAAGGGATAACCATAAAAAAATTTTCTCATGAGTCTTTTAAGATTCATCTGCTCATTAGTTAGACTAGCAGGCCTTGTGTCTCAAAATCCAACAAACAAATCCAAACAAGACTAAAAGCCTTTTTAGCATCTAGTTATACATTTTAGCTCCACTTCACACATTTGATGTCCAGGATAGGATGGACCCATCTCCAAACATGCAGAAGATCAAGATCACTAAGCAGGAAATGAATGGAAAATAAGAAAGGTTAAGGCTTGTTTGGCTCTTCTGTGTTGTTGCATCAAGTTTCTCCCACCACTTGCTTCTTCTAGCAGAATTCTATTTTGGCAGTAACAGTCCCCAAAAACCTGGGGAAACATGACAGTCACAAAGGGATGTATGCACTACGCTAAAAAGCAGGAAAATGCTTAAATTGCATTTTGTACACCACTTTTACAGTGATAGCCCCTTACCTTCTTTGAATTTACAGTATAAAATTTGGAATGGTACTGAATTATGTTCTGTTTCTTATTTGACTTCTTTAGGGCACAAGAGCTTAAAAATGCTTTCGAAATGACACAAATTTAGGGATGCAGTGAAAAAAGCCAGAGGCTTAGTACTTCTTAAATGACCGTTCTTAAATTTCCTACTGGAAATTTAAGTAGAAATTATAACCATTGTAAAAACAAAACCAAGCAAACAAACAAAAACCCCCGCCCAAAGAAACCACCACAACAAAAACCAAAACTAAACCAAACCAGCCCAAAAACCCTCAAAAAACCCTCCCCAAAACACCCACACAGAAAACAATCATGGAACATGCTTTTCACTAAGCCCTCCCCAGACACTTCACCTGCCTTCTCTGCTGATACATGATCAAGGCAGCAGCCACTTTTAAGCTCGTAGAATGAAGTGCAAAATTACTATTTCTCTGTGCAAGGATGACACATTTTGGCATAACTGATGAAATTACACCTCCTGTGGTCCAGCTTACTCAGAGAATGAGGATGGCTGACACGTTTGTGAATTTTAACTTCAAGCTGGAGGCATGACTTTTAAAGAAAACTACTACAGGTTCTTGTTTGCCTTGAAGACTTGCACAGTAAATCTGGACAGTTCAAAAGCTGACTCAAGGCTCACTTAGCCCATGGGTTCAAGGGCAGGGGAAATGGGAAAATAAATCTTCAGCTGTCCCAGGCCACCACACAAGCATGGTAAATCCTCCTGCAAACAAACTGGGAGAGGGAAACAAGGTGCTCATGGACCAGGAGAGGAGAGAGGACTTCAGAAGACTTAAGAGCACCCAGGACTGGAGATCACCAACCCTGACTTTCAAAACAGGGTGATTTTGTTTGAGGCCTACACAGAGAAAGGGAGCTCACAGTGACAAATTACTATTAACTCTTCTGTGAAGATGGTGTGAGGAGTTTAATCTCTGACTCATGACCAAATAAGGAAAAGGTACTGATGTATCTTATTTATAGAGGCACACTAATGGCAAGATAGATTTTGTGGGGGTTTGTGGATGGAACTGCCAAGCAGCCCAGGAAATTTATCCAATGCAAGTAACACTGGTAAGAGCTTTATACTTTATATATAACCTCTAAATGGTTGCAGAGCAAACACACCAAAAACTTTCTTCCCATTTGTTCTCTGCCAAGAATAATATTGCTAAAACCCTATATTTATAGGGAACCACTGAAAGTGCAACAAGCATGCACTTTCAAAAAATCATTTCTCTACCTTTTCCTCCTGCAATTCAAACACCACACTACAGCCTGGACTGAAACTCTCATGTAGAGTGTTAGTGTCTTAGGGATGCTGACAAAGATCACTAGGAAATGGCATTAAACTGGTTTCACACATCTTAAGAGGTAGAACTTATATCCCAAACTGACACTAGATCACAGTGACATAGTTTTCAACCCTTACTTGGCACTACTCAGGGGTGTTCCAAAACTGTATATTCAGAATATTAACTTCAGAATATTAACCTCCTACTTTCATCATTTCTCTCTGTCTAGTTCACCATGATCTCCTAGCTACTGCAAGCCCCAGTAGGGTGACCAGGTCAGTGGAATGGTGTTACAGGGCACAAAACTGAGTTTTGATCTGGAAATTTAGTTAGATGTGTCTGCAAATGATACCAGCAGAGACAGGAAAAGCTACCCCTGCATATATAGGAATAAGTGCAAAAGCAGGTTTGTTATCAGTTTTCCACTCCCACACGCAGAACTTGAATGCTGTCTGTGATATGATAGGAGGATCAATCCAATCCTGGTGAGCTTCAAAAAAAGAAACACAAAATGCCATTCATCAGGATTTTATGATTCAGCTACAAACTTCACACTGAGTGGTCAATTAATCACTTCTGCATCTGTTCACTTCTGCTGCAACACATGAAAGTAATCTGCTCATACATCCAGTGAACACCGAGCCCAAGCTGGGGGTTCCTCCAGTATAAGGAGAGCAGGTGTCAAGGAGGTGGCTCTCAGAAGCTCCTCTGCCAGGTCATCCAGTCCCCAAACAGACACAAGATGAGTTATTCCCTGCTCATCTCAGATGGAAAACTCCCTGTCTCAGAGTGGTTTAAAAATAACCCAAAACAGCAGCAGAAAATGACTTTGTGGTGTTTCAAGTTTCTCAGCATCAAGTCCCCCCGCCTGCTGTCTCTTTTCTGGAGCAGTGGCAATCTCATAATAATAAAAGCTACACAAAAAGCTTTTATTAAAAACCACTGCAGAACCTGCAAAGGTGCCAGGAAGTGAATGTGCTTCAGCAAATGAAGCTACCAAACAGAGTGGGATGGCATCAGTCACAAATAGATGCAACACCTTTGCTCTAGTTAGTAGATCATTTTCCAGTACCCTTTAATTAGTATTTTTTTGATTTCTGCTCTGTTTGAGTCAGAAATACATACTTTAGGCTAGAAGGCATTTTGACCAAGTGAGCCTTTCCATAAATGACTGCACAATGTGTATCCAGGGTAGGGGCCTCTCTGCTTTAGCAAGGTACTGCAATCATGAAAATATCATTTAACCTTCCCTACCACGACACAGCCCCAAAAGGAAAAGTACTTTTAACTTTGGACAAAGGCAGCACTTTATCACCTTCTGAAATGGGTTATTTCCCCCACCCACTGCCATCAGTAGGGAGTGCGCTGACTGACCCAGTGCCCGTATATTTTCCTGTTGTCAAGCTCTGCATATTATGAGCAGCTTACGTGTTTTATTTTGAAATAAAAAGTTGCTGAGCAACTGTAACAAAGGACCCATCTGCAAAGGTCACAAGAAAGGCTCTTTGAAGTCGCCAGCATTTCCCAGTTGCCCCAAGACTTCCAGCTGTATAACTTTGTTGATCTTCTGTGGTGAAAAAATGCAGAAATTATAAGAAAGGAAGAAAAACGGCTCTTTGGCTTGTTTGTACGGTAGGTGGTGGGTTTTTTTTTCCTTTTAAATTTCCCTGAACTACTTGGATACACAAAAAAAATCAACTACTAACATGCAGTATTCACAAGACGAGGAAAACGGGTACACGTGAGCCAAGGAGGAGAGCTGCAGTTTCTCCCTGATCACTGCCACATTTTGTGCTGGACCAAGGCTCCCTCAGCAAGTACACAGCACATATTTACTCACTCTGACTTTCATTGCAGATCTCCCATTTTAGCCCAACAAAGTGCAGAATTTTCAGTGAAGACGCTAGTCCCTGCCCAGTACACACACAATTTCTTAATCTTTAAGGAAACATTTGAAACGAAAATATAAAAGCAAAAAAGAAACCTCCCACCCATTCCAGCATAAGAAACTCATCTAATTAGATTCTTTAATTATTCATTATTCCTTTTCCTATGTTGAAATGACCATCTTTGCCTCATTCCCAAAGGATTGTCTCCATAATTAAGTCATGGAATCATTAAAATCTCAACATGCTGCCCGAGTGAGATTTTAGTGGTTTAAGTGTTCTGCATGCTCCATGCAGCAGTAAGTTGACTTTTATTGGGAAAAAAAATGCAAAAAAAGCAGAATCGTTAGTAATCAGTAACAAGAGGCAGAGAGGTATCAAATGTATGTTTTTCAGGTGACATTTTTCTCACTTTCTCTTAAGTAAATTCATATACCAGTCATAAAATCTACAAGGTTACGCTTGAAGCAATTGTATGTGAAAATTCTCTTTCCTTAAAATAACAACCAGTATTATCAAAACCCCTTCAGGGTAATTTTAGAAACAGAAATGTATATTTACCTCAAAAAAAAAACCCAACCAAAATCTAAAAAACCCCAAACCAAACAACAAAGTCCAGCCATTAGTACTTTGATACTGAAATCCTGCAGGAAGAAGCCCTTGGAGCAAGAAAGGTAACTAGGAAATATTCATTTAAAAAAAAATATAAAAATCACTGCCACTAAAAAAATTCAGAAATGTTTTGTTTCTCCACAAATTTCACATAAGCTATAAATAGTCATAGGAGGCCAAGTCCTTTCTTGACCTAGAAAGAGCAAGTGGGCATAAGAAAAAACCCACTTACCTGTATAACAACTATAATTATCACAGAATAGGAGCATTGATGTGATGCCTGAAAGCCCAGGTAGTGTTAGTGCCCTATTCAGAAGAACAGAATGTGGCAATTCCTGCCCAGATGTGCTTGTGAGCTGAACACACACTACAGAGGGGTGGGAGGGAGTGCACCCCTCCTGCTTTAGAGGGGGTGACCGCAAACAGCAGAGGATGAGGTTGGAGGGGGAGTTGTTTAGTTTGTATGGCATGGCAAACAACGTACATCAGCACAAGTTTATGCACTGGGGATGTAAACACAAAAGTAACAGCCTGGAAGACACTGGAAGAAAATCTTTCTCTCCTTCACAGCTCTGCTTGGGTCTCATCTGGAACACTGTGTCCTATTTCGGGCAATAAATTTCTAGGAAAAAGTTGTCAGCTGGAGATAGGAAGAGTTTATTCCTTTAACTCTGAAATTGCTCTTCTTCAGAAAACAATCCTGAATGCTTCCCTGAATCTGTGGTTAGTAATAAATAGCTTTGGACTTGCATATCCATACACTCTAAGCAAAGACAAATAGCAGCCAGCACTGAACCTTGCTCATTTGCCTCTCTTCCCTCACAGCCCTTTTGGCTTTTCCTTTTTGTCCCCAAATGAGGTAAACCCAGATGACTGGAGGCAAACCTACATAAAAACTAAAGATTACTCTTTTTCAATTTTTTAGAATTTTTAAAATTTCTGTTTCTGTGATTTGTTTTATTTTAAATTCGTTTGTGGAGGAGCTGAGAAGGAGGAATGTTGCATGGAAATTCTGTTCAGGGATAAAGCCATTGTTCCCCTTTTAAAGATAGAATAAATTCTGGCTAAAATGTTTAATGAACCTAAACTTTAAATAATCAATACTTCACACAGCAGAACAGAAGAAAACATAAAAAGACTGTTGCCCAGAACAGCTCCAAGGGTGCTAAAATGGGTACAAACAACAAGGGTACACAACAACAGTAACTCCATGCAGCTCATGCTGGAGTTATGGGAATTATATAGGCTTAAGATAAAATTGCAGCCACTACAGATTTTTTATGTTCTGGGTTTGGTTTTGGGGTTTTTGGGGTTTTTTTTTGAGACTTCCTGGAAAACAGGCATGATAGCAAAACACTGTTGAAGACCAAATTAGTACTAAACTTGAAAGAATAGAGTGGGGAAAGAAAACTCAAAAAAACAGGAGATAATAAAATCGTACACTGGTCTGATCAAACTTCCAGTCCTAGAGAGCTCCTGTGTCTGAATCTGTCACATCTGGAATTTTTGGGAAGAACTGCAATCAATCTGGATTTGTCAAGAGGAAACTGTATAAAATAATTTTGTTTTATTAATGACTTGGGCAATAAGAAAAGTTTATTACCAATGTAAACGTGAAACGACAAGAAGCGTGTGCATGTTAAAAAGTGAAACTTTAGACCAAAATGATAAGACCAGAGGAATGGTGTAGGGGAAAAAAAACAACAAAAACAGATGAATTTCAGTGAAAATAAGGAGAATATTTTTTTTCCACAGGCTAGACAAGTAAGGACTGGTCTTCAGCATTGTCTGCAGAGTATAAAACCTTGCAGGTTCAACACAGGACAACAGACAAGCAGCAGAGTGCAGAAGGGACAGGCTGCACAGTGAAATCACCTTTCTCTTCCATTTAGTATTTGCAAAGCCACAGGTATACTGTGACTGACTTCTGCTGTCCTGCTGCCAGGAGAATATGGATATTTGGGAAACAACAAGAGCAATCAGAAGTCTGTAAAACACATCCTCTTTTTCCAGAAGAAAATATGGCTGATGGAACGTGGCAACAGTCCTCAAGTCCATTGAAACCTGACAAAACAGAAGAAAATTCTCTGTTCTCCACCATTACTATGGATAGTAGTAGGAGTAGAAAGTTTCGATTGCAGCAACCAGATTTGGGTGAGATCCTATGAGAATTTTTAACACTAAGGAAACTCTGCAACAGCATGCAAGAGACCAGAATGGAAACTTTCTAACTCTCCTTTGTAAAACACATATTAGGATCCACTTGGTCATTCTTACATCTGTCCTGCTTGTGACCAAGAGCTATCCCAGCTTCCAAAAGTCTGTTCTTAATTCAACCTTACTGAAACAGAAAAAAACTATTTTATTGATTTCAGTGCTGTATATTTCAGTAAGGTTGACAGTAAGAAATATATTTTCTTAATGTAAAAATCTATGACCATTAGCTGCTCCACATTATCAGAAGCAGAGCTCCAAATGAAGATCCAAATCTAAAGACAACAGTGATGCATTTGAATTATTTTAACAAGTTTGAAAAGGTATTTCTCTATGTATCAAAAATAGAATTTAAAAATCTACTTTTATTTTGTATGTCTAAAAATTAAGATGACTTAAACAAAATAAACCATATAGAACCATAGAATATGCTGAGAAGCCTGCTCGAAATTACAGGCACATAAATGAACTCTAAAGAAAATGCAGTTGAGTTCTTTAGGGCAGCGAGGATGAGCACAGCAAGCTTTGGAAAGCAGGCTTTGGCCTCTTCAGGGATGTACCTGGTGGGATAAAGCCTCCAGAGGGAAGAAGGACCCAGGAAAGCTGGTGGATATTCAAGGATCACCTCCTCCAAGCTCAGATGTGATGCATCCCAACAAGAGGAAGCCAGGCAAAAACACCAGGAGGTCTGAGTGGATGAACAAGGAGTTCCTGGATTAACTCAAACACAAAAATGAAATCTAGAGAGGGTGGAAGCAAGGACAGGTGGCCTGGGAAGGATACAGAGAAATTGTCCAAGCAGCCAGGGATCAGGTTAGGAAATGTAAAGCCCTGATAGAATTAAGCCTGGCCAGGAACATCAAGTGCAACAGGAAAAGCCTCCATAGGTACGTTGGTGATGAAAGGAAGACTCAGGAAAATGTGGGCCTTCCCTGGAAGGAAACAGGAAACCAGGTTACCCAGGGCATGGAGAAGACTGAGGTACTCAACAAGGTTTTGCCTCAGCCTTCACCAGCAAATGCTCTGGCTGCACTGCACGAGTCCAGAGGCAAAGGCAGGACTGGGAGAATGAGGGGCTGCTCACTGCAGGAGAAGATCTTGTCTGAGACCATCAGAGGAACCTGAAAGTGCTCAAGTCCACAGGATATGATGAGATGCAACTGCAGGTCCTGAGGGAACTGGCAGCTGAAGCTCCTAAGCCATTATCCACCATATTCAAGAGCTTGTGATGGGCTGGTAAAGTTCCCACTGACTGGAAAAAGGGAAGCATAACCTCCATTTTTTGAAAGGAAGACCCAGGAAACTGCAAGGAACCCATCAGGCTCATATCAGTGCCTGCCATGAAGGGTCAGAGCAAGGTGATCTTTAAGGTCCATTCCAGCACCATCCAAAGGATTTGATAATCATACGGAGTCCTAGCCACCATTCTTTCCTTACACATTAAGATGCTCTGTTTTACAGCACACACAAAATCAAGACTTTATATGGACTCTTTAGAGAAATTGCCACATTTTTGGCATGAACTTGCAAAATCACTACATAAAATTACAGCTATTTAGAGAAATCAGAGTAATTGATAATGCATCTCTTCTAAATATATATTACATAGCTTATAAAAGCAGCAAAATTAAAATTTGATTTTTAGCCCTAGAGCTGCTTTCTAAAGTTACAGTGTACATTCTGGAGGGTAGTCACTGACTGCATAAAGACAGACTAACAAACATTCAAGTTATAGAGGCCACAATCCAGTACAACTGCAGTTTGAGTAGCTGTGTAGCTGTGTAGTTTGGCAGAGGCTACACTGATAATGAAAATCAAATTTTGGACTGCATCACAAGAACTGTGTTTGTGAATAGCAAATGAAAAACTTACATACTATTCAGCAAAAAAAAAAAAAAAAAAAAAAAAAAAAAA
>JAYDZK010000271.1:5151249-5185920 GCA_034509185.1 Euphonia xanthogaster | reverse complement strand
AAAAAAAAAAAAAAAAAAAAAAAAAAAAAAAAAAAAAAAAAAAAAAAGAAAGAAAAAAAAAAAAAAAAAAGAAAAAAAAAAAAAGAAAAAAAAAATAGAAGCAGTAATCAGAATCAGCCAGTTCTCACAGGCTCCTACTGCGTAGGCTGAATAATTGTCTCATCATGATAACAGCCTTTGTGATAACCGTGATCTCACCAGTGCACTCAAATATCCAAAATGCTGCTGGTACTCACACCCACAACAGGCACACTTGCTCCTTGCACCTGAAGAAAACCTGACTCTGCAGCTCCAGCCCTGGGCTGTTAATGCAGGCAGGGTGTAATCTTGTTACTTCCTATGCCTTTGCTTTCAAGCTACTAAACCTATAGATTTCCTTTGCAGACAGACTAGCACAGACAGGAATTCCCATTGTTATGAAGAAATCTCCCATTCTGCCATTAATGCAGAACAAATAGCAGAGTTATCAGCAGTAATAAAAACTAGCAGTATTGACCCGATAAATAAAAATTGAGATGCAATTTTATGTTCTATCGCTCATTTTCTCCATTTAATTTCTCCTTCACAAAGGTAGCAGGTTACAGTCTATTTTGCACTGAGACCAGGGCAAAAAACATGCCTTTTGCCACCCCACCTCCCCTTCCCTCCTCTCTCACTGGAGGCCTGGTGCCATCTGTTTTTAAACGTAGTTATACTGTTTTTTCTGAGTTAACAAAGCAGTGAAAATTAGCACCAGCCACAGGTGTGGTTAAGCAGTAAACTCTAGTAAAAAGGAAAGGAAAGGAACATTGACCAATATTCCACCAACCCCACCCATGGAGAAAGTCGAGGTACAAAAAAAGAGCATCAGATGAGAGATTTCCATTCCTGGTGGACAGGCAGGAAGGACACCCCCACTGCAGTGTGTTCTGAGCTGCCACTGTCTCTTCAGGAAAGGGCAGAAACTTCTGCCCCCATGACATGGGCATTACAAGCAGCCCACCCACAGACCTGAAGCATCTCTCTATCTGCCTTAGTAAGATAGGAATACATTTTGTGGTGAAGTCACTGGGTTCACACACAAGGACAGGTCAAGGGAAAGAGAAGCCCTTGCAACAACTTAAAAGTGCCAGCCAAGATTTATCATCAGTACAAATTAGTGTCAGGGATGGCTGTGGACTGTTTCCAGCTGCATTTCCACCCTACAGACTCCTCCAGTCTCATTCCCACCTGTTTTAAGCACCAGACACATAGTATCACCCTCCAGAATTCCACCGAAGTGTGTCCATCCTTTTTAGTTCTTACAGCACATGAGGTCTCAGTGCAGCCCAGCCCCAGTGCAGAAGAGAACAGCTGCCACAGCACCAGTGTGTGCTAGTTCCTGGAATGCTGCTGGAGCCAGCTCTGGGACAGCCCGACCTCCCTGACAAAGCCTGGCTACTGCTGTAAATGGGAAAAAAGAAAAAAGCTCTCTGGCAGTTTGTTATGCTGCCTGGAGCAGGGGCTGTCCTGCCAGGACATGAAAGATATGAACAGAAATCTCTCTGAAGGACACACTTTTATTATTAAGAAAAAATAAATCATTGTGCCATGAGTGGAACACTCAGTCTGATGTGCACGTGAATTTATTCCATCTGTACCACAGGTAAACTGCCCAAAATCCGGCATAAAGTCTTCAATTTAAACAAGCTGCTCCCTGAAAAGCAGAGCTGACTAAATCTGATTTTCCATATCCCTGTGGGTGATGTGTCTCCACAGCACTCCTTGCACACCAGCTTTAGGTCCCCACTGTTTCTGTCAGGCTCCTGCCACAGGTCTCCTTCCAGCCCTTCCCTGGTCCTTGCCCACATCACTGAACCACCACAGCATCCTGTCCTCTGCCACATTCCCTGTGGCTCTCAAAATGCCTTTTATGACTGCACAGTCTTACATTTCCTCAGGAAACCAGGGTTAAATTGCACACAACACACACACTAACTGAAGAGCAGAAGTGCTGTGGAAAACTGTAGGTATTTTGTTACAAAAGGTGGGAAGAACAAGCTTTTCTCTGTACTTCAATATCTCCCCACCACAAAGCACAATGACAGCAAATCAGAGAGAGTTTGTGGAATAACAGCTCCCTGCACTTTTTAAATTTTACTTAAAGTTAATTAGCCCAGTAATAGGTAAACAGGAAGATGAATTTTCAATTTCGTGCTTGGGTAATCTTCAAGGAATCTAGAAAAGATCACAGTGAGTAAGGCTGAAGCCCTCAATGTTCTCCTTCAGTTGGCAGACTTTTGGACAGATCTTTATTCTCTCAGTGGGACAACTTTTAGTACTTCAGGCTTTTAAAAATCAAAAAAAAAACAACTTACATGATGACAAAACGGCAAAGGCCCAAAGGGAATTTTGAAGTCAAAACCAATGGAGATTCAGCATAATACAATCTGTCTTGTACAGGAAAAACCCAATTTACTGATACAATCAATATTACCAGATAATAGAAAGAACCTGATAAGAAAAATTAAGTCTACCAACAAAGGGCACTCCCTCCATGTTCTGCTGCTCTCCAAATGGAAGTTGTGGAGACAGAGATAATTACTGACTGAAAGTACCTCAGCAAAAAGTGCGACAAATTAAGTCAAATGTAGCAAGGATTTATCAACCAGAACGGGCAGACATCTCTGCCTGCCTGACCCACAAGAGGACAGTAATAAAAGACTTCTACATTGCTTATTATGATTTTTTAACGGGATTATTTGACAAGAAAGAACGAAAGAAAAATTATATACCAGAGACCCCTTTCTGAAAAGGTGTCCTGTGTAAAGAATCTTTAAAGCTGTACAGTGGGGTACTGAATAAGTTGTTTTTTTTTTTTTCCTTTTTTAAGCCCCAAGCGCAAATCAGAGATGTTCTTTACCTTGTATCAAGTCTGCTGAGGAAAAGATCAGACCCACAGACCCAGATGTGGTGAGTAGCACCCAAGTGCATTGATCAGATTATTGAATTTAGCTGCTTTTAAAATTATAGATGAGGATGCAGTTTATTAATACAGCAATCTGAGCCAGTAGCATAAACGTAAAATTCTCCAGAACTTTCATTTCCAAAGCACCAAAATACTTTTTTTTTTCTTTCATATTTCTTAGCATTAGAAAATAATTTGCTAGGGAAAAACATATTTCCCAAAGCCATGCTTCTCTGGACAGTTCTTATAACCTTATGCAAAAATCTCATGACCAAAAGAATTGGGGTTTCAGAGAACAATTTAAAAATTTGGACAATTAACATTATCAACATCACAAACAAAAAAGAAATTAGCTGAATTATATCCTTTTTACAACAAGTGGTTTTGATGAGCAGCAAATCTGGAGGCCTGGGCTATCTCTTTGTGCATAAACTAGACCCTTATATGAAGGGAGAGCAAGAAATAGTTAGATAGCACTTTTGTCCAAAATTCTCTTCCAAGAAAGGCAATAGGAGCCATGTTCACATGGTTTAAATTCCATCTACATGCCTGTACCTAGTGTGTCCTTCCCTTCAGAAAGGCCTGGTCAGGACACCACACTATGTTCAGGAGCTTGAAACAGAATTCTGCCTCTCTGAAAATTACCTTTGAAGTAGAAATTACCATTCCTACTTAACCTGAAGTGTATAATCTACAATAAAGGCAAAAAAAACCCTGGGGTTTGAGGCTCGGGTGGGATTTTGGCTTTACTGGAGAGAATCCAGCAAGACCAGGGTTGAAGAACAGGAAGCCAGAAAAGACAAACCTGAGTATAGTTGCTGCCACCTGGCAGGTCTGAGATCAGGGCCAGAGGTAATAAAGATAAACTTCTCTAGGATCCCATTGCAGGAAAAATCGAGAAGGACCACCATGGGCATAAGAAATCAGGTACTCCTTTTTTACTCTCCATTTGTCTAGTAGGGATGGCAGCCTCCAGCACTCTGCAGGGAAAGGAAGCCTGATGCTGATGCAGGGCTTTGGCTCAGGTGTCTGAGCAGCACTTTCAGGGTCTGTGGTTGTGAAGGGTTGAGTGAACTGACACCTGGTGGCTCCAAAGTGACAGATGTGACTATACAGAGATAAGCAGGTGATAAGGCTGGAAGCAGGAGCTGCTGCTGGAAGCACAGACACTTCCTGCATTCACACCCATACAGCAGAAAGCCCCACAATTTAACTGTACCTTGCACATGGAAATGCTGTTTCCTTTAAGCTGTATCAAACCACCAGTGATTCATTCCTGCTTGTTTTTTCCATGTCAGGCACAATTTGTTTCACCTTTATCTACTCCCATTTATTCATTCCTCTTCAAGCTGTACAGATCTACTCTATTTAATCCCCCCTCACACAAGAAGTGCTTCTTTTGCTACTCTTTAGACCCATTTTCATGTTACATTCTTTAGTAAGTAGGACGTGGGGTAGTGGAGACACAGCAGCTCTTCTCAATTCAAGAGTCAACAAAGGAATATAACTTTGTTTTGTCTTCTTCCAAACTATTCCCAGTGTTATTTACCCACCTTTCTGATCATACTACTGGGCTGTGAGCAGACACATTAAGGAACTACCTGCATGTTCTAAACTGTTTTATAAACAAAGAAGTAAAGAAATCCAGAACACCAAGGTTCAGTTCAAGTACTGAAATGTACCAGATGAAGTAAGACAGGTGTAATCTCTCCCAGTTTGCCTTTCAGGAAAGAAGAGTTATATATGTTTACACTTCATCTGCTTTATCCAATTCTGATTTAACTGACTGATTTTCATATTTTCCCCAAGAGTACAATGTATTTCTCAGTAGTAGTCAAACTTCACAAAGGATTTGAAACCACTGGAAATCCTTAAATGCTTTTATGGACAAAAGACACAATTCTGATCTTACTCCATGGGTGCACAAATCAGGAGACATTCTACTGAGGCAAATGAAGCAATAGCTGAGTAACTGATACAAAGTGAGGCAGGGCAAGCCTAAAAGCATTCCTAAAAGTTCCCAGAAATGCCACCAAGACAAGAAAGCCATTTGCAAATGGCACTACAGAAGAAAGGGTGAGCAACAGACAAATGAATGCTCATTTCTTTCAGGACAAAACCGAGTTAGAGTTTCTGGAAATGACGTAACATGAGCTAGTAACAGCTTGGCAGAGGCAAGAGCAACAAGATATTCCCTCATCCAGGGGTCTGGCAGCATCCCAGTAAGGGGCTGAAACTTGCCTGTAAAATACAGGCAAATACATCAGTCAAATACAATCCAGATGGAAAGTCACCTTAAAGTTTAAAAGCCTTTCCCAATAATCTGCTCAAAGAGGCAGCAGCGTACAACATGTCTAAAAGAAAGGGAATTTAAGCATTTTCAGAGGTAAAGTGATAAATTTTGGCCCCTATTCCACAAACAATCTCCTTGCTTCACAATGATCTGATTTCTGGATGATTGAGCATAAAATCATTCTGAGCTGTTTCCAGAGACTTATGGTAAGGCGCTGCAGGTTTTTTATAATGACCAGCCATTCTCTTGAAGTTTGAGATTTGTCTTTTCCTAATCGCAAAAGCTACCTGACACCAATGCCAATTTAAAAAACCCAAATCAACAAAAAACAAGTGTGAAAACAGAAGTGGGATGAGACTAATTATTAGAAAAACATAGAACAGCATAACTGAGTCGATTACTGCTGAGATTACACCTTAGGTCTTCTCTCAGGTGCAAAAGAGAACCTTGCAATTCCACTCCAATCTGTTTAAACCCATGCGCTTCACCTCAGCCTGCTCCAGCATGCATCCTTCCCACAAGCCTAACTTCAGCCATCATGGATCACAAGACACACCAAACTTCAGCTCTGTATTTGGAATTAATAAATCCAACTCAGGATTTATTTGCTTCATCAAAGCAAGAAATAAAATTATTTTCATCACTGGGATCTCAAACTCTTTTCATAAAAGAGCACTATAGCAATAAGTGAATAAATCCATTTCTCTCCAGCTCAAATTTCAACACAATATATTTGCTTGGGTTTTTTTGCTTTATTATTAAAACAAATTCACCCAACCTGGATGAGCAACAGCTTCATGTTTTACTCATATTTTAAATCTTTCTCAAGGAAGTTGTGAATCACCCAAAGCATCATTTATCATCCTCTTATTGGCAGGGGATAAAGTTATAGCACAAGCACAAATCCATGCAGAAGACACATTAATAAATGCAGGCAGCCCAGTGACTACCACTGTGTTTTATGCATATGATAATGGGAAAGGCTGACTTCACCCAGTCCTATGGAGTATTTGAATTTTCAGGTCACCTGTTCACCATGCAGATGAAAACACAGCTCCTAGGATAAGAAGGCAAGCACTGGGCCCCTTGAAACAAGTAAATGAATAAATGAATAAATGTGAGGCAAAGGTCTCAAAAAAAAAAAAACCAAACAGGTCTTCAGTCAAGAATGCTTCTGCAAAACCATTGCAAGAGCAGACACTGGATTTCAACAAAGCCACTCAAAACACGGCCCCAAGCAGAGCATTTGCTCCCCTTTTGGATCATGCTGCTTTTAGGACATGCTGCTCACACTGGGAGCTGCAAAGGGTTGTGTCATACCTGGCACAGATGAAGCCACAGGCAAACAGTCAGGGCCATGCAAGAAGAGGCAGCAGAGGGAGTCAAGCATGTCAAAACACACCTCAGGGGCAGACTCTCTGAACAACATCGACAAAATACTTCTAGTTGGCACTGCAAATTAACCACAAGTAAGGAATGCCCCCCAGTTTAGGAGCAAAGCTCATTAAAAAAGAAAAAAAAATCCCAACAAAACCAAGCTGGTTTTACCACAGTCTTCAAAAAGTTGTACAAAGGATATTTTGAAGTTGCACATCATACCAACTACCTCCTGTCAATACTGATTTTAAGATACCTGTGAAAAATGACTTTTCACTTAGATGGTTCACATTACAGTGACATCTGGCTGGAAGGGCAGGAGTTAAGTGTCTTTTGCTATTTTCATTAAGACTATTTTATGCTTCAGTTGCTGGAAAAAATTATTTTACTTTAAAACTAAACTTGGCAGGCAAATGCTGTAGCCAAACGTGGTTTAATAGATTTGTCAAAGTGAAAAACATCTAACAAACAAAAAAAGAAATGTAAGGAAGCTTACACAGTATCTTGACACTTGATACTAACCTGATCCACAAGCTGACATTAAATCCACCTACCACCTATTTAGAGACACACAAACTGGTATTTATTAACCAGCTACGTTATGCATCAGCCATTTCCTGTTTTTGCCTTAAATTTATGAAATTTCTGGCAGGTTTAGAAATCAGCATTCTTCTTCTTGTAGTAGTATGTGCAATCATTACATCCTTTCAACGGCATGTTCACAGGCTTTGGGATCACTAAGATTTCATCTCCCCATACCTGCAACTCCAGCACTTAAAGACTTAAAACCCTGCTGCCATTGAATGCCTTGTGGAGCACACCACCCTCCTGCTACTCCCATGCAGCTCCAAGAAAGTGTGTGGAAAAGCTTTCCTACAGCACAGATATCCTTGTCCAACCCATACAAATCCTTTTCTTGTTGCAGGGGACAGCTGCAAGCTCAGCTGCTTGGAGGAATTGAGATAAATGCAAGTTGCTGAGAGGGAAGCAGTGCCTGTGAGCACCCCAGAGGGGAACTCCTGCAAGGCTCAGTAGGACCTGCTGCTTTAGGACAGCGGGATTTGACAGCTCAGCAAGGGAGGGAGCAGCCTGGAAGCTGAGAGCAGGGACCATTCACACCAACATCACCCCCAGCCACGCTGATCCCTGAATCAAAGCTGCTGGAAAAGCAACTCCAGTCTCTAATAAGATGAGATTCCTTTTCTCCATATCCAGCTTAGACACAATTCAATGCCCCTTAGACCCAGTGGAGGCCCAAAAAGGGACAGAGGTGCTGCAAGTCTGAGAGCACCTGTATCCTGGATTTCTAATTATTAAGGAATTATTCTCCTTATATTCCTAGTGCCACAGGACTCCTCCCCCACCTGTAAGCAGTTTCAAGGATCAAACCTTTTTTTCCTGAACACCAAAGAGGTACAGACTGTGAAGAAAAGAATTTGGCTATTCTAGTGACAGCCTAAAGCATAATGACTAGCCAGTGACATATGCATGGATCTGTCAGGAGAGCTGCACTAAGGATCAGTAAACCAGTGCAGCTCAATTACAGCAGCCAGAACTGGGCATGGGACAACCAGAGCAACAATGAAAAATCTTGGCTGACTTCACTGGAATCACATGAAAAAGCCAGAATCAGCTGAAGCAGCCACAGGACCATTCCTGTGTGTAGAAGAACAAGAGAAAGCAGAGGGGTTTACATCTACCCATCCCTTCCACCCCAGAACAACAATTTGTGCCTACAGACTGTTGTAAGCACATGGAGTGATCAATAGAATTTCCCCAACAAGTGGAAGTTGCAGTCAACAGAAATTAGCAACGTTATTCCCTATGCAATTTTACATACTCATCTTGGTATCAGGGAATTTGACAAATGTTTTGAAAATTAATAATTTTGATGAACATTAAAAGAAATCAATTAAAAATATTATCAACACAAATATTTACTGATTAAAGTTCTAACACACAGAGTGTGCAAGAGCAAGAAAAGTGAAATTAGGCACTAAATACTCAAAGTCCCATCAGGTGCCTGAAGCTTAATTCTTAACTGTAAGCTTTTCTCCCAAAGGCATAGAATAGAAATCCATCTCAGAGATCACAGAGCCTTTTGAGTTGATGTATTTAACTGCATGACAAGCATTACTAGGAGCTACCCAGATAAATTCCAGTATATCTACTTTCAAAATATATTACTTAACCTAGCTGAACCCACAATCTATTTTTTTGTGTGCTGAATTGAAAGTGAACTGATATGAGTTTTAGATAAAATTTTTATGCAGCATGATATACAGAGACACGACTTTGGTGCACTACCATCTTGTGGACTGTCTAGGAAAAAACAGTAAGTGGAGTTTAATACATATACAACCAGAGTCTATACACTAAGCTGTGAAAAGAGCCCCAAAACTGCTTTGGGTAAATATTACACAGAACAAGGAATGGTTCTTTTATTTCTTAGGGCTTGGCAGATTGCATCAAACTTCCTTTTGACAGCTCAGCACCAATGAGTGGTAGTACCAGCCTTTCCTGGGAGAAGGCTCTCACCACAACTGCAAGCTTACACAGAGCAGCTGCAGAAGATAAAGTTAAATACTGTGCTGGCCCGAATCCTCTGCTGCACAATTGCAGGCACTCACCTGCACAGGTGAGGGAGTTTCCCCTGCAGATGCAGCTGCACTTTGTGGCCTGAAGGAAATAAAACCGCAGCCTGGTGCTCAGTGCCAGTGTTGGGACTTTGCTTAGGCTGGTTAAGTTAGCAATGTTTTACCACACATTCTTGGCTATAAACATGTGAATGCATACATTATATTTGTGAAAACACATTTTAAGACATTATTTACATATGTGTAAGTATACAAATGTTGTGTGTGTGTAAACACACACAGACATTGTAAACACTTAAAATATGATAAGTTGCCTTCTGGAACTCATTATTGTGGGTGTAACATCTCTGCAATACAGTCAAACCTCCATGATGATTCATTCTTCTGCATCTCTCTCTCATAAGATATTTCTTGTGAGCATCCAGAAATATGCTAACAAATTTTAAACTGTGAAGAATGACATGATCTAAGAACTTACCTCAGTGTAAGGAAATAAGTATAAAAAGAACAAAAACCCACATCAAACTTTTGGTTCACTGCCTGGTTATATTCACTACCAACAGCCTGCTCCCAACTCAGTAGCCTTAACAACCAGTATCACATGCAGGGATATAAGAGACAGCACCACTTCTTTCCCCAGTATAAAGGTGATACCCTAATCCTTTATCCCTTCATTGTAATTCTCTAATCCAAAACTCTCTCACCATTCCAAGTATCCCTGTTGAGAGCGTTGTCAATTTTTAAGCAATACTCTGGCTTCCCTCTCACTTTATTTCTCACAAGTCCATTGCCAGAGCTCCCTCATCCTCCTTGCCCCACCACATTGTTCCCTGGAGCCCACAACCAGCCCTCCCTTTCTGCCAAGCCCTGCTTCAGGGGAAAAGGACACACTGACCTTGAAAACAAGCAAAAACCTTCAAACTGTTGACCTACTTAGATTACATTAATCAATAAAGTACAACAGAGCTTTCATTTTAAGTTTTATACAGCTAGTGATAAGCAGACCTTAACCTATAGCTCCAGGAACACCCAGAATTGGTGCATACACTAAAAACAAAACAAAACCCAACCCAAAATGTTCTCCTTCAAAAATCCCATCACCTGTTGCAGTAGCACCCATTTCCTATAGTTTTCAGACAGACCCCTTTAAGTCACAACAAATAACTTAAAAGAGAACAAATTCTGATTAGGAATCCCTGAAGAGAAAGGTGTGAGGGGAAGGTGTAACATCACCTCTCCCTGTGAGAAGAGCTTTCCTAGACTTGCATCCCTTTAGATCATCTAAAAAGAAAACCATAAATAGCATAGTTGAGCAAGAAAGAAATGAGCATTAAGCAGAGTTGAAGTCGTCAGAAAAAAAAATGTTAAAACATTTATAAAGAAACATGATACTGCATCAACATAATGTGTCCACCAAAAATAAAAAAAAAATTATTTCAGAGAAAATGCAGTTTCTCCCAAAATGATATTTAAACCACATTGTAGAAATGTTTCTCAAGGCCAGGAATTAAAATCATACCTGGCAGCTCTTCCACAGCAAGCAGAAATTCTTCTAGGATTAGCATGGGTAATGAGCCATCTGACAAGTCCTACAACTGATCAAATGTTTACAGGGGTCACCAGCTGTCACTAAGGTAACTGCCGTAGATGATATTTATGGGAGTCAGCATTTCTGATTAAGGTACTGCCACAAAGGCTGACACACAAATGTGGCTTTCTGCTTTTAGTGATGTGCTGGCCACCAATCAGTGCTAAAACCAGGCTGAAATCACAGATCAAAACTTTAAACCCTGTTGATTTTTCACTTTATTTGCAGGGAAATATAGCAAAAATTCAAAATACAACCACCACCAGAAGAATCAATTCTGCTGCAAGTTAGAAGATGCTTCAATTGTTTAAATTTTTGTGGAAGAGGAAACCTTTAAAAATACTTGAGATATCAATATTGTTAAGGGGGAAAAGTACAGCATCACTCTGAAAATTTACCCAAGCCAGAAAAAACAATGATAACCAACACACATTAACAGTTGACTAAAGATATTAAACGGGGGGGAGGGAGGGGGGGGGGGTGTGCAAAGAACTCAAATCTACCTCTTAATGAAGGAGTGCCTACAGCACTTAGATAAAGACCAGAAAAGATAAACCGCTCTCCAGATTGAAAATCACAGACATGAAGACAACAGAAAGAGCCTGACTAATCTGGTCAGCCTGGTTTTCACTCAAACTGAAATAAAATTCCAGTTCTTGTTGGCAGTTCTATACCGGATCCAAAGAGGGATACGGACCTATGTGTTAGTAGGGAATGGGAAATGCTGGGCAGCCCATGGGAGCCTTCACTGATGCTGGATGTCCTGGATCAGTTCCATGAATCAGCACGGCAGGACAAGCCAATCCCAAACCCTGGTTTGCTCTTGCCCATATTTACAGCACCACTGACTGAGAATATTTCATGGCATTTCATAAACCCACACCCTTATGGGGGTTTCTATCACAGATGTGGGTGGTTAAAAAATACCCTCCTTGGAAAGCAGCTTTCACAGCTCAGTCATTAATGCAGAGTTAACAACACGTCTGCTCTATGAAATGGTTTCTGAATTTATAAAAATGAGGGTTGCTTAAGGGCACCCTGAACTATCCATGACACAAGCTACTGCAATGGAAGTGACGGCCTGCCCTTTAGCAGACTGTGTTACAGCCAGTGACCAATGTGAAAGTGCCCAAGAGAGGCTCCTTTTCATTTCAGATGCCTAGAGTCACTAAATGTAATTTAGCTGCAGAGATGGTGGGAAATGCCTCTAGAATTTATATTTGTATCTAATGAGAAAATTACATGTAAATTTTAGTTTGGGATTTGAACCAGTGTCTTGACCTGATTTCAGATTTTGATGCTGTTCCACTGAGCTCTGTTAATAGAAAAGCCCTTGAACAACAGAAACAAGTAACTGAAGTAGAATACATTCATCTCAGTAGTTAATCTAATCCCTTGTACACTGACAGAGCAATTCCAACATGTCCCATAAAGCGGGGAGCCTTGGAATTTTCTTGACAATAAGATTTTTTTGTTTAGAAGAAATATTCCTTCCATGAAAATATTTTATGTAGAAATGCCCATAAACTAAACCACAAGAAGTTCCACCTCAACACGAGGAACAACTTCTTTCCACTGAGGGTGGCAGAGCACCAGAACAGGTTGCTCAGGAGGGTCGTGGAGTCTCCCTCTCTGGGGACACTCCAGACCCAGCTGGATACACTCCTGTGTCACCTGCTCAGGTGAGCCTGCCTTCGCAGCCAGGTTGGACTGGATTATCACCAGAGGTCCCTTCCAACCCTAAGTATCTTGTGAGTCTGTAAAAAAACAAACAAACAAAAAAAAAAAAAAGAAAACCCAATCTTTTTCTTGTTTAGGGATTATTTTTTTATGCACTGCTAAAATTTGCCATGTGCAATATCTTGCTTTTTGCAAAACATAATTGATGAAGTATGTTCCTTTAAATATTTTTGAAGTATTTTTTTTAATTTACTGTATTTTAAATAAATAGAAATTCAACTGGGAGTGAGATCTTCCACCCCAGAGTTTACAGTAAGTATTATCTAATGATATTTACAGCAAAGAAAATTTTCAAGTATAAAAATTCACACGTGTATGCTTTGTGCATCCATACTTAATAGAGGGTATCAGTACTGTGAGCTCCAGAGCACAGACATTTGTCACCATTAACTGGAGGCAAATATAGATGTGAAGACATTTAACAGTTTTCAAAGAGCTCAGCTCCTTTGGTGTTCTGACATTCAAACACAATGATTGCAGTTTATATTTAGAGTTGATGCATATTTGTAAAGATTTCCTTTTAGAAATATTTTTAAAACCTATCTTTGAGAGTTTAAACACTTGGACTTCTAAGGGGTTTAGTCATCAATATACCACAATATCAATATTTAGTTAAGACATCCAATAATATATTTCCATAATTTTTATGTAATATTTGTATTTAGAAAGGGAAAAATAACTGCTTGCACTTGACTAGTGAAAGCAACAGTAACTTAATATCCCCCAAAAGAAATGGGCTTTTTAGTAAATAACAACAACAAAAAAGGAAATAACTTGCATATGAAAATAATTTTTATGGTGATATTATCTCACTGTTGAAAACCACAACATGTCCCATGGCTAATTATGGGGCTACTTCCAAATCCAGTCAAATAACAAGCAGGGAGATCACGGGAAGTGCACATGGCAAACACATCCTGACATCTGAGAGTCCCTCGAGCCAGCACAACACAAACCTCGCTCCCTGATGAAAACACAGCTCCCATTTCCCAGGAAAATCAGCTCTCAGTGTTTAGGGACAGGGGGGGCTTCCAGAGGGAAAGCAGTGGCCTCCAGAGGGAAAGCAGTGGCCTCCAGAGGGAAAGCAGTGGCCATGAGCAGGGATGGCTGGAGGTGACACCACTGAATCAGTAGGTGACAAGCAAAGCAACATCAATGCACCATCAGCAGCGCTTCCAAGAAAAAGTCGAAATCACATGGGGAGTTACAGGACAGAAGAGTCCAGCTAAAACCTACGTTCTACCTAAACACCTAAAGCCAAAATATTGGCTGATTCAAAGCTGCTTTGCATGCAGTCATCAGCAGTGTATTACTCTGCTTTGGGTTTAGCTACATATTTTAATGATATTCTTGTGTATCAACACATGAATTTCAACTTTCCCCCTGTAAGCCCTTACCAGCAACTCCATTTAACTAATTACTGACTTCTTGGGAGCATTCCAGTGAAACCTTCACTGTGGCAGCATTATAGCAGCAGGCTCCCAGAGAGC
Source organism: Euphonia xanthogaster (assembly GCA_034509185.1). Classification (NCBI taxonomy): domain Eukaryota; kingdom Metazoa; phylum Chordata; class Aves; order Passeriformes; family Fringillidae; genus Euphonia; species Euphonia xanthogaster. Next base: position 5,171,909 of record JAYDZK010000271.1, on the reverse strand, counting down.
ACGGGTTCAGAGAGGAAACTGCATTTCTAATGCATGCAAATAACCCAAACATGGCTTGTTTCTCTACAGGAAAAATCGCTGTTGCTTACAGCACACTTGACACACTGTCACATTACACCACTCAAACATACGGGGGGGGTTATTAATCATATTCCTAACAAGAGGTAAGCTCTTTTAAGCAGTAACCAAAAGCATGACCTGACACATTGACAAGTAATATGACAGCTCCTTTCTAATCAAATGTACCCAACATAAATAGCAATTCATGGTCTGACACACAGTGACAAGCTAAGCCGTCCATAAAAGCAAAAGCAGTGCTCCGAGAAGCTCATCAATGCACTTAAAAAAATAACTAATGCTCTTTTTCCATCAAAGGTGGTCTGTTCTGTAAGGTGAAATCTTTATTTCTCTCATGCCACACCACAAAGCAAAGGCTACTTTGATGCCCTGGTACAGCTGCCAGCTGTCACTAGAGGGTGCAGTTGTTCTGTGTCTTAAACCGAAATTACTGAGAACATTTTTGAATAACAAAACGCTCCTGTATGACTCAACTCTTTGAATGATTTTGTTGAGCCACATACGTACGGCATTTTTAATTTACATTCAGGGGGGTTATTTCCCTTCAAGCTCTCCAAATAACTAAACTGGCAGACAGTGTGCATTCTCTAGAGCAAGGGAGACTGTCTCAGTTTAGACTCAGCTGGTTTCAGTACTTTTGACTCTGTATAATACAGAGTGGCAGCTAAATATTTGCAAAACTACAAGTTCCATCACAGCATTTACCAAGTTATCCAGGCTCAACCATTAGGTCGTTGCTGTTTGCAGGCTTGTTTTTACAGCAGTTGTATAACTGACTTTCTACCATTTCCGTTCTTTTTTGTTCAAAGAGACATGATGTTCTAACAGCAGCCTGGCTTCAGCCCGGGATCTGAAAACGAAAGTGAACACCAGAATAGAGAGTAAACATGGATAACAGCTCAAGAGAGCTCTGAGCAGCTTCCCTTCTCACTTCTCTGCCTGCAAAAACAAACAAGGGGGGTTCACAGTCAGCCCTCGAGCAGGACTGAACTGCAAACGACCTGAGAACCAAAGCACTGAGGAGTTTGGGGTGGTGGCCACAGCCCGGGACTGCAGGAGATCACAGACTGACCAGCGGCTCAGTGCCAGGGCTTGTAATGGAACTCCAAAACCTGTGTTTGGCAGGAGCTTTCAGCTGCTTCCTCCTAAGAAGGAGCAGGGACACCTCTGCTGACACACCTAGCAGGTGAACATCTGGATGAGCAGCCCCAGGGCAGGGAGAGGCATGGGGTCACGGAGCAGGCAGGCAGAGATACATCCCCTCTGAGGCTGAGGAACAGGCTAAAGAGGCTCTTCACAAACTCTTCCCACTCTTCTTTCAGTGGAACTATGCTGGTTATGCAGATTTCATACAGGAGCAGCACCGTCCAGGGCACTTACAAAGGATCACACAAGCTACATCATAGATCATGTAGAGTCAAGTCAAAATTGCCTCTCAAAATACCGGCAGTTTCCTCAACAACACAAACCTTCTCTGAGAACTGAGACACTATTCCCAGCATTCTACAGCCAGGTTTAGGTTCAGGCTCTGGCTCTGGCTTCTGAGAACAAATCATGTAAGAAAAACAGTGAAGGGGGCTCAGGAGCAGCCAAATGTCAGCAAGGGATGTTACTGACATTATTGCTCAAGCCTGAGGTCTCATGGCCAAGGCAAAGGGTGAGGCAAGGCAGCTTCCACTTTGGGAACAGCTTCCACTTTGGGGACAGCACGGTATATCCCCCCCAAATTTAGAACTATTTGCTTCTGAGCCTCATTTCCCTCCTGTGCAGTCCTGCTGTCAGGATGGACATGTGGCCTATTGAAACAGGAACTAAATTCAGCTAAATGTACACTGCTGGGAAGGTGAGTGAGTACCTGAGCAGCCTGAACAGCACCCCACGGCTATAGCAACAAGGGAGAGCTCCCAGCTGCAAGTTCTGGCAAAGTCAGAAGCACCAAAGGCAAACTGGCATGAGGGGCTTCCAGCAGACCCCCAGCACTGCAAAGAGTGGGGGATGTGAAGTGGCAAAGTTCATGAGGTGTAAGTATTTCAGAAAAGTTTAATACACACAATCATCTCTGTTCAACAAGATTTAAATAAAATCCACTTTAAGACACTACTACAGCTTTACAACATTTTAAAAGGGCTTATAAGCAAGACTTCTTTTTAGAAGGGTCTGTAGTGGTAGGAGAAAAGGTGATGGTTTCAGACTAAAAGAAGTCAGATATAGATTAGATATAAGGAAGGTTTTTTGGTTTTGTTTTTTTGTATTTTGGGTTTTTTTTTACAATGAGGGTGGTGAAACACCAGCAGGTTGTCCAGAGAGGTGGGGGATGCCCCATCCCTGGAAACATTCAGGGATAGGGCTCTGAGCAGCCTGGTCTAGTTGCAAATGTCCCTGCTCACTGCAAGGCATTGGACGCGATGACTTTAAAGGTCCCTGTTAAATCAAACCATTCCATGATAACACAGTCCTGAAAAGTGAGGAGAGTTCCTAAGAACACAACATTGGTGGATGCAGTACCCAAAAAGAGCCCAACATAACCCCATGGAGGAGGGATTAGGAAGAAGAAAGAAGATGATGAGTCATTTTGGGGCAGCAAAGGAGAAGAAAAAACAGACTAAACTGTCATTTCAACTTGAAGTAGACTCCCCAAATCAGAAAGCTGAGGGGTCCTGAGAGAAGAACCAACCCACTGTTATGAAGATGGCTAAAATGCGAGTGGTTTTTTTTTGTTTGTTCCTGAGCCTCGTTAACGTTTGTTTTGCCACTTCACCAAACTGCTGCACTCAACCATGTTATTTTCCACCATTTATTCAGTTCAATGTTTTGAGATACATTTGCAGCATCTGAGCCCAATCTGAAGGCGTGAGAACCTGTTAAGGGGAAGCATCAGGTAGCTACAATAAACAGCAACATTCAGGGTGTTTGGTTTGAACTGCATTAAAAAAAGAGATAATCTTTCACTGTTCCTTCAGGATAGAATTAAAATTAGGTAAAAAATGCTTCTAACACATAGGAGAGGAAGAGAGGAGGGAAGAAAAACTAGCCTCCACTTTGTTTCCATACATACATATATACACAAAACCCAGCATGAATAAAGAATAATTAATGGGAATATGTCAAGAACATTTTTGAGCTCTGTGCAAACTATTCATATATAGAATTATTACAGTTGTCTGTAATAACAAACTGTTTTTTTACCAGCATTATTTAATACTTGATGTAATCTATAAAATTCTTCAGACAAGAGGTTGTTATTAACAGAGGAAACTGGCAATTCACTGAGATTTCATGGCAAGCCTCATTAACCTGTAAACACCAGGTTATTAAGGCACGTTCATTAGGTGTGGGCTTTTTTTCACAGAACTGTCATTGGCTTCTGCTGAAACAGCTATTGAGAAAAATATGTGGCAATGCAAAATGAGAACCCAATCAACTTTTATTTTTTAACTTGTCCTGGATGTGAATATATTTTTGAATCTTGTAGGTATGGAGTAATCTAGGCTTGCAAATTATACCTGACATTTTTAAAAAATGCTAAAGGGGCTGCTATAGAAGCCACTGCCATTAGCTAAAATGTCTGTAAAACCTACCAGAGCTTTTTTTTTTTTTTTTTAATGTTATAAGCCACATATCTATTTTAAATACATATCAGGGAGAAAAGGAAGCAAACTGAGAGAAATCTGGAAGCCAGTTCCAGAAATTGGCATAGATGAAGTTGACTATTTTTATCATGTTCAAGCTCATTTAATAATTCTTTCTACAAAACAGCAGAGATTAAAGCAGTTGATCAATGAGAAATAATCAGCATTTGAGTGAGCACAGCTAAAAGAAATTTTGAGAAATCAAGAAACTCAGTAGACTGAAACATGGAAAACATTGTTAGTTAAATATAAATATTGTCAAGGGCTGTTAAGAAGCAAGGCAGCAGTGATTCATGTTCATCTACCAAAAAAAAAGGGAAAAGCCAGTTTCTACTGCCTTATTTTCTTTTTAAAGGCTGGCTAGGCTGCAATGAAAACTTTCTTTTTTTCATTAAAGCATCAGAGGGGAATGCCGAGTGCAATCATCAGGTTCACAAGATGTTAGTGGCATGGTTTCTGCCTTCAGAGCACAGACAGAAGGGCTGGCCTGTGGCCTCCTGGGTTTTGCTGTAGTGTTGGAGCCAAATGTTTGTGGGGGCAGGTGGCAAGAGGAATTAACACTTGCTTCATTCAAGAGCAAAGTCTATTTATCTGCCTTCCAAGCTGCACTGTTGATGAATAAGAACCTAAGCCACCAGCATTAACTGGAAGACAACATAGTTTAATTTTTAAAATATAACTTTAAATTTAACTATCTCCCTCATGAAATAAATCACTTGATTAAAAAAAAAACAAAAAAAAAAAAAAAAAAAAAAAAAAAAAAAAAAAAAAAAAAAAAACCAAAAAAAAACAAAACAACACCACCACAACTGCAGTATTTGATGTGTTGTTCCAGAATTAAGTCATTCCAATCACAATCAAGCACTGAAAGTAAAAAAAAAAATAAAAAATAAACACATGGGGAAAACAAGAGGAGAGCGTGGATAAATCAGTGCCAACATCAAATACAAGACAGCTTGCAGAACATGAGAAATTACAAAGAAAAGGTCAAAAAAATCCAGGGTGAAGGGAATCATTTCTACAATAACAAACAATATAATAGTTGCACATTTTTAGAACCTTTAACTACAAATGACAGAAAGATGTTGAAAACCCACCTTCACATTCATCTTGGGTAATTTTCACAAATTTTGCCTCGATATTTATATCCATAAATATGTTCAACTTTATACTGAGCAGGATTTAAACAAAAATGTCATTTCACACCCCTGCCTCTCAAGAAAGGCATTGCAAGCTTACAATAGCAACCAGAAGAAGTTTCAGAGATTCTAAACAGATTAAGCATCTGAAACCCTACAGCCAGAGTCTACAAGCAAATGTATTCTGAATCTATTAATGAGAAAGGGGAGAGAGCAAACTTGGCACCTAAGGGCAACTAATAAACAGCAGAGAGATGCAGATGAATTTATTCATTCCTTTCCAAACAGCAAGGTCACAGGCTAAGCTGAGGAAAGGAAAAAAGCTACAAAATGGATGACAATCATAGGCTTTCACTTAAAAGTGAAGATCTAGATTGCCACACCCCCCTATGAGTGCAGAGCAGGCTGTTCACTGCATTGGAGTGGTGAGAAACTACGGAAAAAATGCAAGACAAACGAGATAAATGAAGAACTTGCATCCATTTCTAGAGGGACTCACTTTCTCTGCAAGTACCTCAAAACAAAATAAGCATACTTTAAGCCTATTACTTTGCTGTACTTGGGATTCATGAGACTGAAATACTGGAAAAAAAAAATGAACTGAACTTGTCAGAGCGAGTTGGTTACCTAAAGGATTGTATGTTTATTTTATGGACCTTTGCACATAAGGTCAGTTCTGAATGCTGATCAAACAAAAGGTTTTCTTTGGAACAGTAAGGATCAGTATGTTTGAAAAATTAAAAACCTCACAAAAAATAGTAGATTTAATCCCTCAGCAACAGTTTATAACTTCCACATTATTTTTCCTTGTTTCTGTGAACTACCTGTTAACTTCAGCTACAGGTAGCCAGACAAAACATCTAAAGGCTTCTCACTGTTACAGAGCACATAGATGGCACAGGGGAACAAAGGTGATGCGCACAGATTGCATTAAAATGATGCTGTCACTGTTCACCTCTGTCTACTGTCAGATATTTCAACTGCTAACAGCTTGCTGCATGGTATTTTTTTCAGTAATAACAAAGAACTTTCCTTTAGTCCTATTAGAAAACAATCCCTTTGATAAATAACAAGACTGTTTGCTGCACAGAGCACAGACAGCATGCTGCAACCATCCCTGTTGTTGATGTCTTCACCAGAGAGGAGTAGCTGCAGGACCTGAAATGACTGCCAGACTTGCTGATGTCTGGACAGGAACAAAGCATCACAGCGATAAATAACTGCCTGAATAACAGCTTGACAAGTGAAGTACGTGTGACAGTCACTCTGGGACAGTGTGACATTTGAAGGAGAGCAGTGTCCATGCTCACCAGCTGGCTGCTTTAACCCAAAGGATGCTGAGGCTCTCAGTGTGCACTCTGAGCTGGGTACAGCTTTTTGGGGTTAGACACCACCAGCACCAAATGGCAGCATTTGAACACCTAAATCTGCTCTGAAGAAAGACATCACATGTATCTTATTGCCACATCATTCTGCTTCTGAACTTTCCTGAGCACTGGTTTATGCAGCTTCTTGAGTGAGACACTGCACAAGAATGCCTTCAGTCCTGAGCTGAGTGGAACTAAACAATTACCAGCATCTCAGGAGCACACCCATAGGCTCATCTGTTATTTTATTGTTCTGACTGCCTACAAGGAGAGGACTTCTTGATCCAGCTGGAATACTTTGTGCTGGTCCCATTTTGAAGGCTGGTTGGGTTTTGTTTTTTTACCCTGAAAGTCTAACCCTCCTCAAGTTGCTTGCAAGCCAGTTCCACCAGCTGGGGCTGCCTGCTAGGGCTTAAGCTCCAGGGTCCCAGAGGAATAAAGACATTTCCCTTTGAGCTCTGCTTTTGCATTTTGAAATTTCTGCTGCATTTCTTATCCCCACCTCAGCCCCCCAGTTCCCAAACTGCTTGTGGGAAAGAAATCCTGGCTGATCTAAACATCCCGTGCAAAGGCATGTGTCCTACAACATTTTCTGCTGTTTATATGGTTTTCATGTGCAAACTGAAGCCGCATTTGTAACTGTAAATTCTTGCTGGCTGTTAAAAAATATTCAGATTTTAAAAAAAAATATAATTCTCACCATCATCCCTCTTTGTATTGCAAACATTAAAAAGACAAAAAGCAAAAGAGCTGAACTGGAGATGCCGTCTGGCACAACACATTTTCCCACTTAATTTTAATTCTGTTTTCATCTGTATATTGGCCCAGAGCTACGGTTTTTCTTTCTCTTCCTACTAGCCATAAGTCACCACCCCAAGACAAGTGGCATCGCTCACAAAGCATGCTTCACCACTTTACAATACTACCTGCATGGGAATGAATCAGGAAGCAGAAAGCAAAAATCGAAAAGAATGTCCAGCAGCCCTTACATTTCAGGAGATACTGATGCACTTGTGATACAGCAGTAACAGAGGGCAAAATTTGAACAGTGCATGGAAAGAACTTGAACAATCTTTGGTTTATTATGGGAATATACATAATTATCATGGTGAAGTATTAAACACCTTCCCAAAACTACAAGAATGACTATAATCATCAAGCTTGCAAACATTAAATTTAACAAATTGAGACAAGGTGGATGCAGCTTTAACTGCACATACTTGTTGGTAACTGAACAGGGCTCTTCCCTTCAAACCTGCTGATGCAGTCAAGAAGTTTAAGTAGATCAATACAGATAAATTATCATAAAAGCACGATTTTTTCACCATTCAGATTGGGCTGAGAGAATACATACCTCAAATAGCATCCACCCAAACTTCAGTATTCTCAACACCCTTATAAACAAATGGGAATTACACCAGAAAATAAATACATTTCCCCAGAATCCCTGCTTCACTCTCCCTGATTACTGTCACAGTTCTTCCACACTTCAGAAAAACAACAAACAAAAGCAGGATACATCTTTGCTTTGTTATCCAAGCTCTCTTGGCTTTCAGGCAAGACACAAAACTAGGATTCTATTTGGTGATGATTATAAGAAAAAAATCAGAGACGTCTGTCAGGACAAAATTTGCAACAACACTCCCCTGTCAGTTTGAGAAACAACTCTGTAAAGGGATAGCAATCCAGTGATTGGCTAAGAATGGACAACATTCGGAATAAAGAAAAATTTTGTTGTTCCAGCTGGGGTCTGGAGAGAAGGCAGAAATGTGTCAATGCAGAAGCATGTTTACAAAAGGCAATGCTTTAAGATTTCTGAACCTCAGGCCCAATCACCACATTCATATTTGTATCATGCCCACAAAGCCAGACAGACAGCTGACACCTCCTCAGAGTGAGTCTGGTTTTCATGTGCAAACAGCAACTTGAACACCCTGCAGATATCTGGGAAAGAGGAAAACCAGTACTGCTGTAAAACAAATAAACTGCGGCATTACGGGTGCCTGGGGCAAAGTCTGCACCCATTGCACAGGGGCAAAGCCAGGGAAATGCAGATGCAAAAGGCAGGGAGGGACTGTAATCAGCCACAGCAGAGGAGGAAGCTGAGCACTGGGCTCCCCAGCCCTCCAGTGCACCAGCAGGTGCTGGCAGAAGCTGCTGCAAACATCTGGGGCAGCACTGCAGAACAATTCCCCATCGCCTGTGCCGCGCTCTTCACGGCTAATTCTTCACCAGGGATGTTTGAAAGGGAGCTGCAAAAAGGAGGAACGGGAAGAGGGGAAACACAGCATTCACCAGCATTAACCTGTGCCTCCAGGGACAGCTCTACCACAAGCCTGCAAGGAGCAGGGCAGGGAATCGCCTTCAGTACTGGGCTGATGAGGGAAAGCAAAGCCTCATCTCAGAGATTTGCCAGAGCAGTGTGCAATAGAAACACCCAACTGCAAATTGAAACGGTATTTAAGATACTGCAGAGTCTGTGGTTCAGAATTTGTGGACATAACTTGCATTTTCAGTGATTTCAGCCTCTCCCACCTTTTAGAAAAATCAGGAAAACTGAGCACCACATTTTGTGTCCACGGGGGGGCAGAGAGGGGCCGCTCTCGTCAAAACCCTTCCCTTTCCAGCCGAACAGGTTTGTCACCCCTTGGTTCTGTTTCTTTATTTCTAATCAGGAGAATATATTATTCAATTTTGCAAATTACCCTTAGCTCTTTAATATTACATATGTAACAATCTGATCGCAGTCTCATCAAGCCACTTTAAGCAATTCAAGTGTTCCTTTTCTTTACTCCTCACAATGCTAAATCTGCCCCTTTTGCTTGTTTCTGTAAGTTCTGTGAGCTAATGGTTCACAGAAGAAGGGCAGAAATGGTTTCTTCAAATTGTCTGGGAAGTGCTTTAGAAACAAGATGTGTTTATGGAAGGCTTTAATTACCCAGCAAGAGTACAACACAACCTAAACTTGCACATGATTTTCTGGCATAGCTTACAGAAATACACTGGACTTACCTTATCCTGAAATCCAGTTCAATAAATTGCACATTATGGTTACAGAGTTTAAGGCTGTTAAACTGAGTGTTTACTTTCAGGAGAATTTTAAAAAAAAATTCTTTGAGGTTTAATCATGCATGTATAGCTGCACATAAAAGAGAACAGTTTGTCTCCTAGCTATCTAGGAGTTAGAATTGATCTACTGGCCTTCCTGATTACTCTCAACTCATAGATATGAAAGAAGCTTCTCAAGAACATATTCACTAAGCATTCCTGACAAGTGAGTAAAAATTTGCTGTTGATGCTCAGATAGAGAACCATAAGTTGGCTGAATTTCAAGACACTCATGTTTTCCACTGCACACTGCTACCTGAAGCTCAGTCTGTACTACACAGCACTAGGTACAATATGGTAACAGTTCACAAAGCTGTGGCCTCTAGCAAAGGATGCTGTCCAAACATCTCAAAGCATGGAGCACATTGCAAAGTAAAAATAAGAGCAGAAAAATCCTAATTAGACCAACAGCACTTGCCTATTCACAGGTGAAAATTTCAATGCACTGAAAGCCACTATCTGAAAAGAAAATAGTCAAGTTCAGACAAAGAGAAAAGCATAATTCCTGTCTCTTCCCACAGGACTCTACTTTTCAGTTCAGGAAAGGAAGATGACAGCCAGAAGTGAACTTGTTTGCAAGCTGGGACCTATTTAACAGCAGGTGTTGTCACACTAGAAGACTAAAGGTGCTCTATTCATGACTGGTTAGAGAATTACAGCAAAGCAATCTGAATAAAGAAAATACTCCTTTCTCCCAAGACATGCAAGCCTTATCACTTGTCAAAGGCTGCACCAACTGCTTGACCACTTCACCAGGTGCTAACCTGGTGTGCAGCCCAAAAGTTGAGCAATGGCCCTAAAATTAGACACTGCTCTGCAGTGGAAGCACAAAGACCGGAATTCGAACTCCAAAACAGCTGAATTACCACCCTGCCATGAGTCCTTATCCCCACACAGAGCCAACCTGTATCATCAACTGTCTACAACCAAAAAGCCCTTCCTCTGACTAACCTTGGCCTCTCTCTGGACAAGTAAATCCTTCTGGGTCGATACCACCTACACTTCCTGAGATATTTGTGAAGCTACCAGAAATTCAACAGCAAGGACTAAGACAAAACTATCCCCACCCAAGCCCATGGATGCCCATCATACAGATCTCCGGCCAGGCCAGGTGACAGACACCACAGTGCTCTTCGGTGATACCGAAATGCTAAACAAGAATTGAGGTGTTTTTTCTAAGACTGAGTTTTAGACAAATCTGCAGTCACCATTAATGTAGCCAGTAATATTTCATTGTGCTGTGGCTCACAATGAAACATGAAGATGTATTATCCTAATCATCATCTCAGTAAACTACCAGGGTACACTGATGCATGTTGTCATTTCACATCATTTTCACTGATGTTTCTGGTTAGTAAAAAGAAGTCTTCAGGCAAAAAAAAGCACACTCACAGACACATCAGATATAACAGCCTTTTCCCCTGAAGACCCAGCACTATGTAACCATTATATTTGTCCAAGGCATCTTTTCCCTGAATTTGCTTCAAGAAAAAAAGCTTGATCTTCATAGTGACTTCCCCGATCAAGTGGCACCTAGATCACTTTTGCATGATGTGCAACCATTAATTTTACTGGATTATTCAATATCTATTTTCAGCAAATTTCTCTGTACACAGAAGAAATGCACTTAGCTGAGACATCTCCAACAGCATTTTGATTGTTGATTAGTGAGATTTAGCACTAACAGAAAAACAACACTTCAGCTGTGAATCTCAAAGCAAACACAACTGAGACATCAAGATGAGAGTAAGCTCACCTCAAGGATGCAGGCCCCTTCAATTCCCTTTAAAACATTGATATTTTGAAGCATAACTGAAAAGAAGCACTTAAGCCTACAAGTCTAAAGCAAATCTCAAGTCTAGATCTTTGCCTCAGAAGAGTAGCAGCTGCTCTGCAGAACTTAGTCCTGTAAAGAGTGACTCACAAAAAGCATTTCATGTGGAAATGCTGCACTTGGAAATCAGTGGGACTTCCACATCTCCTTAAATCTTCACAGGAGTGAAGTCTACAGGGAATATAAAGTGTGTTTCCCAAGAAACATATCTGCCAAAGCACAGGGATCCACCACCAGACTTGTTCGTTCAGGCTTCCTCCTCTTTGCTATAAAAACCTTGTCTTCAGGTTTTGGTTCTCTTAAAAAGTATGACATGCACTCTTTTCCCAGAACAATTTGTGACTGAAACATTTTAAATGCTCTTCTGCTAAGTGAGCTAAGGCACCACTGTACACCAAAACCACACTGCACTCCAGTGTCTCGCCTTTGCCAAGTTGCCTTTGCTGATTTTTGCTCCTGAGCAAATCAGGGTTGAGAATCTTTTCCCCATTTTGTAAGACTGAAGAAATTACTCTTGTTTTGTAACTCTACATCTAGCATGTAAGCCATTAACTCTTAGTTTGCATCACAGCATTACACAATTAACTGGATCCTAAAGTCAGAATAAACTGTGTAGCTGTGGCACTAGCAAAGCTACATAATATTAATTACAGCATTTGGACTAATCCTTCCTCAAAATGGTATTCCCTAGTCTATCTCGGATAGCAATAAAACACATCTGAGTTACAACAATTATTGAGTTGCCCCTTAGCTGAATCTTTGCCAATCTCTCACATTAATATAGAACCTAAAAAATTGGATGATATCTCAAAGAGTAAAACCTTCTATGCCATTTAGATTCATTATCTAACACACTCTATACATACTGATACCAGCTAGTCCAAGGGCTAGAAGTGCTACCAGTCTAAGCAGGACAGGTTGTCCCCTGAAAAAAGTATTTGGATAGAGGGAGAGGACAGAAGCATGGAGCCTGACCTCCACAGTTAGTTTTCCTTTGCAAATCACGTATCAGTTTCAGAATGGCAGCTCAGTCATGTCTAAACATCCCTGGTCTTGGAAAATAAAGGGCAATATAGAGAGATGAAGGTTTCCTTTAGAAAGAAGCCAAATGCAGGCCTGCAGTCATCTGGAAAAATTACCAGGAAGCAGAGTCTTACAAATACAAAGTGCAAGTCAATTCAAAGGCACCCTGTTGAACCTCTTACCAATGTCTATTTTTATTTTCTTTCCATAAAATACATCAATATTTTCTTAAACAAGGCGTGAAGTTAGTTATCTTTCACCCAACACTCGAGATTGCTTTGCTTAACCAAAAGCCGCTGGTACAGAGGAAAAATCATGCTTGAGGCCACTACAGTACACTGGGTTTGTTTGCTCTGTCTCTGTCCAGCTTCTGAAATATATCAATTTGGGAAACATTTTACCACTCAGAGAGAGCAAATTAAAGCAGCAAATTACAGAAGTAGTGTCCACACACCTGTACATTCTGCAGATGTCCAGATTCCCATCCAACTTGGTACCCACTGGTTCTTTCATTTAAAGGCACCGTGGGACGTGTCATGGAAAATACCAGGCATGAAGACCAAGCAGGTTCAAGCTCCAATCTTTTTGCAGCAGCCATTAATTTTGCCAGCATCATTTTCAGGTGACATTTGGCACTGCAGTGTCCACAGAAGAAATTAATGGGGGCAAGATGAAACACCTGTGGTTGTAGTGGTAAAGGAAGCTGGGTTTGGCTGGGCCACCCAAATGAGCTTTCAGTGCCATGTACCAGGGATGGAAGCAGTGGTGCAGAGGGTTCTCATCTCAGCAGCATGATGGAAAACACACAGCACTGGTGCTGGGCTCAATCAGCTGAACACTGGACAGAGGGGACCACCAGCATTGATGAGATTTCAAGTTTAGCTCTAAGGTGCTTACTAAACTATGACTTGATCAAACCATTTCCATAGTATGGCCCCCTCATAGGTGAAGCCTTGCTGTGAATACACCTGCTCAGTGGAAAGTCAACATTTAAAAAAAACACTGAACAGTAATGCTCAAAACTTGCTCACAAAAATAAATGCTTCAACTGCTTCAAATTCACATTTCATAATAATCACAAACTGGTAGAAAGGGATTATTAAATGTATTTTTGCTTTAGTCTTTTCTAATGTAAACACTTAAAAACAATTTGTACATTGGCCATTTTGAAGCAGGTTATTCAAATATGATTAAACAGACTTAGGCTAGGTATGTTAACAAATACTCCTTCTGTGATATTTATTAAGTGAAGCTACAAGCAAAAATAAAAATTAGAAACTTAAATGGCAGAAATTAACTACCCTGTATTGGAACAGAAAAAAAAAATGCATTTTCGGCAGCCTTTCTAAAAGAATAAATTTTTTTAAAATTGTGCTTATTTTACAGTCACTGCATCTTTTACATATGCAAGTAGCTCTTGGAGACAGGTGGCATTTACTAAATAGATACGCAATGGAAGCCACACATCACATACAACAGTAAATTTACTAACCTTAACTCACAGATAATGGTATATACTGCATCAGAGATGATGCCTCTTTGATAGTTAATGGCCTGCAGTACTTCTTTTATAATGTTGTGGCTTAATATTCAGAATTTATAAATGTGAAGGGTAGGAAAAATTTAATCTATGAGCTTCAAACATTTTTTATTATTAATGCTATTTTATATTGGGTTGGGTGCTACTAAATTACTTGATTACTTGAGACAGTGATAACAGCTATCCTTTTTGCAGGAGAAAGAATCATCCTGGTGCTCTTCTATTGCCTTTGGTTGGGGTAGACCCAGAAATCATCTCTAACAAGTTTTTTGAAGCAAACAGAAATTCTGGGTCCAATACATCGCATGTATCACCAACCATGTCAAACTGCCTGCAGTGGTCTGTGGTATTAAGCTGTCACTTAGGAAGCTCCAAAGGAAAAACCCCAAAAGAAACCCCCATGATTTCACCATCAGGAAAGAAGAAAGAACAATGTGTGTTAGCTTGGCACAGCCTGGTTCTTGGCAGTGGGGGCCCGCAGGGGCAGCTTCTGTGAGAAGCTGCTAGAAGGTCCCACCATGTCGGACAGAGCCAATCTGTGATGGCTCTGCAGCTACAGATACACTGCTGGCCCAGTTACAGAGGTTGGTAATGGCCCTGCCATGACATATTTATGAAGAAAATCAAAACAACACAGGTACAGTTTCTTCCCCAGGGGCGGGGAGGCACTGTGCCATTATGATGATCAGAACAATAAACTGATCAAAATTAAGCAGAGAGGTAATCTTTCTGCCTGATCATGTCCTTCCTGATAAGCCAAACAACACAAACAGTGATAACAGCATAAGGAAGGCAGGAGCGAGGGACCAGAGAGTGGAAGAAGAATAAGGGCAGAACTGCTGTTTCCAGCAGTAGCCAAATCTCATTAAAATTGTGCTGAAACTCCAACCTGAGCACATCTGAAGGCTGAACAAGGCTCCAGGGTCTGTACCTGGGACCGCTACAAGGAAGAAATGCACAGTCACACAGAGCTAGAGGAGACAATTCTGCTCTGTGGGGATGTGCCAATCTCAGCTATGGCCTCTTTCCCCCTCACAGAGCCTTCAGCTTTAACAGTGGCAATCACTGAGTGTATCTCACAGTCCCGCCTCCAGAAGCTGAGTGTCATTCACAAAACCTAGAGGCAAAGCATAATATTCCCTTGGCAGATGTCAAACAGTACCTCCCACTATATCCCACATACATCAGCTCCTCTACACTCTAAAGCCTATTACCAAGTAGGCTTCAACACACAGAACACCCAGAAACTGCTTAATCATTGACTGTGTAACTTCAATTTTCTGACCTTCTTCACAGCCAAATTATTAGGCAAAGATCAAGGTAAGTCTTCACTTGACAGTATTGTGTTGTTTAAGATGTTCTAAGTGCTTGCTAGCACAAACTCAACTCTCCCAAAAACATGTTCATTATAACACAAACTGTTTCCTTAAAGTTACTGGACTGGGCCAGATAAACAGAATATATGAATTTATGAGCTGTCAGAATCATCATGGGGAAGGTGAAGGTGGGTTACCTGGTTCTAAAGAACACAAAAAAATTCTAATATGACAATCTATCTTTGTATTATTTAAATTTTTGACTTCTCTTTCCCTTTCTCAGGAAATTTTAACAAATTCTCACCCAAATTAAGATCAAAATCCTTCTATTTAATTTGCACAATCACTTAGAGTGCAGATCCACAAAGATTCCTAAGCCTTGAGTAATTTTCAAAGAAGAAAAACATTTACCAGCCCCTGAAAATCATTCTTTCCAACTCAGTCACTGCAGAAGAGCAAGTACTTCTATTACAAGCAGAGGCTCAGAAACCCCCAGATAAAAGAACTAGAAAAAGGCAAACAGAAGGCATAAAACACATGATGTGCATTTCTGAAAACAACTCTGATGGAGAACAGTGGACATCTGGGAAATAAACCTTGATAAAGAAGGGGATGAAGAGGAAAGACAAATACTGCAAAGAAGGAAAAAAGAGCTAAGGTATTTGCATCTAGAAAGGAGTACAAGAGAGAAGCCTGAGGCTATTGCAAAACAGAGAGAAAGCAGGGTGGGGGGCTTGCCTAAACCACTGCCAGGAAGAGAAGATAATTCAATTAAAGCAGAAAGGGGGGAAAAAAATCACCATGCCTTCCAAAGCAAACCTGGATTTAATACGACAGACAGGAAAGAAGAGAACCCTAAGCATGTGATATGGAAGGATTTTCCAAAACTGAAGATAAATTAGGATCAAAGAGAAACAGGCAAGGCAAGTGGTCAGTACTGAAGCATGAGACAAGAAATGGGCACCCAGGTAATACTTCTTGCTTTAGGGATATAATCTTTTCTTACTGAACACACCACATATTTCAAGATTCCACATATTACTCTCCCCATATATATCCTGCTGTGTCCTCCATTATGAAGCTATTATACTGTCCCTTCACTCATATTTAAGTCACTTTGCCAAATTAATCATGAGAAGCATAATCTTCTTACATATTTTATATTCCGTTATACAATCTTAAAGTATCAATCATTACTATACATATATAAATAAAAGTTAGAAATTCTAAAATGAGAACTTGAATATTTTCCTTTTGAGTTGGAGACATCTGGTTTGTCCTGCCTTTCTGTTGCACTAAACACCTTGTATGCACTTTGGTTTATTTTTGGTTTACTTCAAAAGCAAATGTTTTCTTGTGAAAAGGACACACTACATGCTAGTGGTTCTGGGTATGTAAATTTTGTGTGGGTTGTTTTAGATCTTTTACTGAGTCCTGTAAGTTTATTTTCACCAGACATGCTCTGATTTTCTGATTACCACATTCAGCAGAGAAGAATTTCCACCAAGCTAGAATATTTCATCACTCTTCCCCATATTTCATCTGCAGCTCTCCTATTTGTAGCAGGTAGATT
Organism: Euphonia xanthogaster; assembly: GCA_034509185.1. Classification (NCBI taxonomy): domain Eukaryota; kingdom Metazoa; phylum Chordata; class Aves; order Passeriformes; family Fringillidae; genus Euphonia; species Euphonia xanthogaster. The sequence continues at coordinate 5,155,302 of JAYDZK010000271.1, read as the reverse complement.
TAGTATCTGCATCTATCTGAAGTTGTCTAAAATTAACTAAGATTTACTTGTTTAACATACAATACTTCCTTCCAGACTTGGAATTAACAGTGTGATCTAACCAGTGTCTTTTGGGTGTCATTTGGAAAGATCAAAGTTTCCTGCAGGTAGCCAACAGCAGTTTTCCACATTTGGCAACCAGCTGCCATCAGTTGCTATTCTCATGAAGCTTTCCCTACAGCATTATTCAGAAAAACTCCTAAGGAAGTGTTTGATAAACTGGTTGCAAGGTAATTCCTCTGATTTTTGAAAATTTCTTGAGGAAGACCACGGAACAATATTGATATTGATAACTGTTTGGTAATGGCAAGCTGATGTTGCAACATGCCCAAATTCACTGACCAACCTCCTGCCTGCCAGTTCACTTGTCTGCCCAATTTTTGGTGCTCAGTGTCACTGTCTGACAATGCTTCCCAGAAGTGCCTGAGTCACAGTGCTCCCATAGGCACAGCTCAGGCCACGTGAAGAGAAGCACTTGGCCACCTCAGCATTCGGGGGCATGAACAGTGGCTCCAACTTCAGCTTTTCTCTCCTCCTATCTGGCAGAATCTCTATCCTTGATTTTCAAGCCAGACACCACTTTGAGCTCAGAGGTGCCCCTGTTCTACTGCTGTGCCAGGACTCTTAGCATTGCTCCTAGCCACTGCCTCAGCAGAAGGAAGCCATCACATTTTTAATTGGTCTGATTTTTCTTGCAATTTTGCCTTCTTTTCTTGCCCACTGCTGAGGAAGATTTTGTAGCCCAGCACAGGCACAGATTCCCTTCCACATCTTCGCCATTCAATTTCCTGTTTGCTTGTGTGTCACTGACTTGTCATTCCATCTGATGCTAATCTGAACTTGACAAGTAATTTAATTTTGCTGTTTTGAACTGCATTCATGCCACATATATGCAATCTCATCCACATGAGTCACCACTGCCTGCTTCCTGAAAATAATGCACTTCTCAGTGTAATGATTTCTTCTACAATTACTCTACTCTGCTACTCTGAGAGCTATCTTCAGTTATGTTGTTTTTTCTCTTCTGGACCCCAGTTCCAACTTTAATGCATTCTTTGTTTTGCCCTGTACTTGTACTTTTACAAAGAAAATAATCCTGCACCAGCATTTTCATCCTCATCCTGCAGCATCTTGTGAAATTCCTGTCTGCCACAGATACTTCATGCTTGCTGTCCCCATTGGCTTTGGCTACAGCTTTGCTCTGGAGTTTCTCAGGACCTTTAGCATTATTTTTGTTTGCTTTCTCAGCCATGTTCATTAATTTTTCATCCTTGTTACAACTTTCTGTGAAGACATAATTGCCTAAAGCAGCTACCCTACCCAGAGTAGGGAGCAGTACTCTATTTCTTATTTGTGCATTACAACAGTTCAAAAGGTGGCTCATGGATACATTTACATAGGAGCGCATATCTTGTTCCAATTTTTCTACTATGAGCCTTTTTGAACATAATATCTTTCTAATATTAAGACATTTGCAGAAAGCCTCCTTAATTTTGCAAAGCTTTCCCAGCTTACTGCTTGTGAGTTGTGTGCTGACTTTAATCCACCTCAACTAGCTAACTGTTCTTATTCCTTCTGTTCTCCCAATCCACCAGCAGTTCATACTTCTTGAGGTTTGTATTTCTCATTAGCAATATGGGTGTGACCTACAAAAGGCTGCCCATAACAATTTCATTGATAAATTTTGCCCAATTATAATTTTTAATTTCACAGGCCTCTTTTGGGAGCCAAATCACAGCTAAAAAGAGCATTTGCTGTGCTGTAGCAGAAAGCTTGTTCCAAAAAGATTTTTAGCAATATTTCAAAGAATGTTTTGCCTTTCTTCTGCTGTTTGTTATAAAATCCCCCAAAGTGGCAACAACTGCAAGAGTATTAGCACAAAAGTATAAATTCAAAAATTTTCAAATCACAGCCAAAGCAACATTACTGTAAATTTGAGCAGTTGCACCCCTAATCCACGTGATTATGTTCCTAAACAAACAATTGCCACTGCTGAACTAATTACTTGTAAAGGTTTAAAGATGGTAAATTGCAATTTCAGGGAGTTTGTCCAAGTGAGAGCTCTCCCTGCTGTGGGGCAGGTGCCCTGTGAGCAAGGTGGCAGCTCTGCTCGAGCAGCCACTGCAGGGACAGCGCGAGGATCCAGCAGGATCCCGCACCACCCACACCAGGCAAGCTTCTCATTCACACTCACCATCCCTGCAGTACAACTCAGGCACTTGTTGAGATAAACAGAAATGTATTCTTAGCTCCACACAAATCATCCCAACGTTACAGAGATTTCAGGGGTTAGGAATCCCCGCCTCGTCTCTGCATCCCTCAAAGTTCATGAGCATGCTGAAAATGTGAATGAAAGCAGAAACGCGTCAAGCAGGGAGGAGGATTAATCTAAAGTGTACAAAAGTCTTCAGGGAATAAGTGTTTGATAATTAGGACTATGGCACTGAACCAGCACAAAATTTGAGCTATAATACTTTGTATCTATGTTTGTGGTGCCTTTTCAACTCCCCCTCCCCAAATTATATTGGCCTGTGACTCAGATTCAAGGAGGTAACAGACACATCTTGACACAAAAGGAGATGGCCTAAACCCCATGTAGCAGTACTTGAGAAAATCCCACACCATTTACCCTCTACAGACTAATGGAGACAAAAAGACATAAATTAGGACCTATTTTAAACAAGCAAATGTGCCACACTGATAAGAACATTCACTGACTATAATCCTTATCACCCAAATACATATGGTGCGAGCTGAGACAAGACCACTCTTCTGCACTTGTGTATAATTTCATGTTGAAAAAACTAAAATCACATCACACGGTAGCCATGGTTACCCAGAGAAGATAAGAGCAGCGTTTTTCATCCAACAATGTCAGAAATGTGCATAAATTCAGGATCTGCACTTGATGTTTTTTCAGGCCTCCCCATCTGCACATTTATTTTATGCTGCCTGTATATATCCTTTGACATACTAGGATTCTGGGTATTTCGATGAAGAGCTCTTTTTTGCTCTCCTTAATCTAAAAGGCAGTTTTCAGTTATCCCTAAAGCACAAAAAAAAAAAAAAAAATCTGATTCTGAAAAAAAAGATTCTGATTCTGAAAATCAGAATCTAAGGCTTACAGAAAACCTTTTAAAACAATTACCATGCTGATAGTAAGTGCCAAACGTTAAATAGAGCCAGCTATTCACTGAACAAAAGTCTACTGTCACCTTATCAACTGGTATAACACTGTTTTCTCTTGTCTTCACAGTATTAAAAAAAAAAACAAACCCAAAACAACAAAGAGCCACACCTAAAAAAATCCCCAATCCCACAAGCAGTGCTAAAAGAAGACATTAACTTCTTTCTTCTATCAAAATCATGTTCTTCTGTTTCATGCTATTTAGTAAAGCTCCATGTTGTTTCAAGGCCTAGCTCTCCATAAAAGTTAAACACAAAAGAAAAATGAAAATTGTGAGAGATTAACACCAGATTAGCCTGCTGCAAATTTTACAAAAACAAAAAGTGGGATTATCTAGTCCAAGCAGTGCAGCCTTAATTTTGGGTGCCATTTGCAAACCTGGGACACAGGTCATATTCTTCTCATGCATTTGTTCTGTAGGGCTCCTCCCTTTAGAACAAAATAATTCACCAAAAGCAGAAACATCCTGCAGAAATGGACAAGCTGCAATTACCATTCTAAGGATACACAGGTTAGAGAGTGTGTACCAAAGAAATGTTAAATAAGACTTTGTAAAAGGTTAAAAACCTCACCTGTCAGGGAGATCTGCTACCAGTTCACCCTGTCATGAACAAAAAAAAGCTACCCATTTTTTTTAGAAAAAAGGGTTGCAGAGTTCCAAGTTAAGTTGGGAGCAGATTGCTGGCCAAAGAGGGTTCTTTGTTAGTTGAATGTTGTAATCGCCTGTTCAGTATCAGTCGTTAACCATCCATTGTAGAGAATTCTTCTCTTTGTATCAGTCCCACCCCACCTGGAGCCAAGCTGAGCCCTTTTCTGGGACAGGGCAA
>JAYDZK010000271.1:5100467-5132474 GCA_034509185.1 Euphonia xanthogaster | reverse complement strand
TTCTGATCCCACCTACCACCACTGAACTCATGTCCCTGTGCACCAGCTCCTGCTGGGGAGCCTGAGGGCTCCTCTGCCAGGGCAAGCTGTAGGAATACCTTGAAACAATGACTCTCACATAAAATTTGTTACAGGCTTTAATAAAAAACAACAAAACTGTTGATTCATTAAGTAGATTTGGGATCTGATCTCTACCAAACAATTTAGGTTTCCTTCTGTTCACTCCTTCTGATTTTATGACATCAACACAGTATGATTCCAGTTTTTACTGTCTGCAGTCAGTCAAGAAACAAATCAGGGAAGGTTTTGTCTATACAAAACTGAATACTAATATTGTGAAGCATCCCTTTGCTCCATTTATATTTCGAAATTTATAAAAGGGTCTATGCACCTTTCAGGCATCATTTTCCATGCCGTGCAATTCACTGTTAACAAAGGCTGCTGAGAAAAAAAGGAATATCTAGAAAACTTCAAGACACAACGCCCCCAAACCTTTAAAATGGTCCATGACATTTTTTGAAACTATTTCTGTCAGTAGAGGAAGACTTGCATTTGCTTGAAAAGAAAAATCCATTATTCTTTAAGGAGCAGGGTTTTCTACAGAACATGAACACTATTCATCCCATCAAAGTAACTTGGGGGTCACGGAAGTCACTCTTGACCACAACTGCTGGAAGCAAAGAAAAAGCATCTCTAAACCATTGTATTGCAGTCAGGTACAAGCAACTAAACTGAAAATGCCCAAGGCAGCTGTTTTAATAAAACATTCCATCCACGGTTAACTGGTCTCATGCTGTTTAACAGCTAAGATAAGCTGCAGTTAAAGCACACATCTACTGTACACATTATTTTCAATCACACATGAACACGTTCACATAGAGCTAAGAAAAACTCAAAGGCTCCATTAACTAAACCTGACATGATACTTTATCCTCCTAGAAGAGGGATTGGTAGATCATGAGTGCTGTAATCATGGTAAAGGCAAAAAACCTCAAAAACACCCAACAAAAACCCTAACAACAAGAAAGCAAAAACCCAAACCAAACAGAACCAGAGAAAACCCTGAATAATTCCTGAAAACAGAAACTCACTCCATATATATAACTCCACTGGCAGGGGAAAAAAAAAGTCAGCAAATGCTTTTCTAGAGGAAAATGCTCTCAATTCCATTTCTCAGTAAGCAGCAAGGGCAGGAAAGTGCCTGTCCTTACCCTTTGGCTAAAATGAAATACTTTTTCTGCCCCAAATCCTGTGAAGGCACACCACACAGATGTACAAACAAAACCAATGTAGCACTTATGTCCTGCAGTTTTAATTTTTCAGCAATTGCAAATGGCTCCAGCTTTAGTTTATGCAAGGTTGTGACAAGCTCAAATGATGAGAAATTGGGAAAAAAACCCAACTTATTTCACAGTGAAATATCTGACACAGTGAGCATTAATTTGCATTTCAGCAGAAGTTCATCATCTGACCATATCACAGATATCCCCCATGCACAGTCCCTCTCTCTTCCCTTTGCTCTTGGCTGAGTATCTTTAGGTCAGAATTTTGAGGGGAAAAATAAAAAAGTAAAACAAAAAGGTGCCAGTTGCAAGGGTTGTATCAAATGGAAAGAGTGAAGACAAAGCTGTGGCTGGAATTGGATTTTTCCATATGATCCCAGCATATATGGCCTGAATCCCAAAAGGCTCCTGAGCAAACCTGATGTCTTTTCACTATGCAGCTCCTAGATATAGTTTTAAAAGACAAAGACTGAAAACACAGTGCAAGGATTATCAAGGGCTCTCAAAAAATCAAAAATCACAGGCAAGTGCTGCACATACTGACAGGAACACTTACCTGAGAAGGCTGACAGAAAACACAGCCCAAAATTTGATGAAAATAATAAATTCTGCACATTTGTCAAAGTTTTCCCTCCTATACTTTCCCTCTTATTTGTTTTGTCAGAAAAACAGTAAGTAGCTCTAGAGTAGTTTTAATGCTTTCTTCACTAAAATAATTCCTATTGCTTTTGGTACAGTTCCAGCAAATTCCACAGCTGAGAAAATTAAAAAAAAATCAAAGAGATTGCTTTTGATCCAATATTTGTTTCATTAAAGGAAATACCCTTTCATCGCAACACAGACATTGTTTTCTGTGAAGTACTGTACCTTATTTGGCATCCAGTCAACTCTTGGCACTTTATCCAGAAGTACCAAATTTCACCTCCTGGAACTGGCATCCACAACTGTTATATTTCCCACAATTACTTCTACACATACCAAGTCAACCTCATTAAACAGCAAACATAAGCACATCATAACTAATTACAGTAATGCAAGAACACAAAAACCCCACCCCCAATGGACACTTAAGGGCATTATTTGGTACAAGAGACTGACTAAAAAAATATAAGACATGCTTTCAGAATTTTAAAATCAAAATCAGTCAGCCTTTTAGAAGATACATGCTTCTGTTGAACTACAAATTATGGAGCTGACTAAAGAAATCAGAGTGTGATTCTCTGCCTCATGCTGTGGAAGAGTTTAATCACCATGTTTCTTCCTAGCTCTGTGTGCTATGAATTTATGAATTTCAGGTAAGTTAAGCATGCTTTACAGACCCTGGAAGAGGCTGAAATGTTTGCCAAGTATTATCCCTAATATCTGAAACCAGCTGGAGCCCAGGCAGTTGCTGTACCCATCTCAGAAATTTCAAACACAAAGGCATCAGACACAAAAAAGAGAGGGCTGAATCCAGGCAGACAGCAATCTAAGAATCCTGCAAAATCAGACTTGGACATCTCTATACCTGAATTTACAAGAAGCTTCCTGCTAAATGTTCCCCAAAAGGTGAATTCAGCTCTGAACATTTATTCACATCAACAGTCCTGCTGAGATGTTATGAAGTAATAAAGCACTTGTGCTTTTCTGCGATTGTCAAATGCGCAAAGGCAATTGTGCAGCACGCTCAGAGCAGCGCCACTCATTGATTGACTGCATTTTGCCATGGTTACCTGTATTCATGAGCTACAGGAAAGCAAGTATTTATGTTGATACTGTAGGAAACCCAGGAGGGTAATATGCAATATTGATGAACTAGACTAATAAGAGGACACTGAAAGTTGCTTTGGGAAGACTTGTGGGGCAAAAACCAAAATCAAGCCGGCTAAAGAGTTTTTCAAAGAACTGACCTTTACTATTAATAAAAGCAGAGCGCACAGCAATGAAAAATGCAGTTCGGGAAAAGCTCTGCAATCTACCAGTATTTTAATTTCTGCCACTTGGAGCACCTTTACCACAGCTTTGCCAGAGAAGTCCCTTAAAAATAAACTAGTTTGCAATCTACTGTGAAAAACAACTTATCTAGGGCTCCTATTTTCAAGTATGATGTACATTACCACAGGTGAGAAAAGCACTGTGGATTTTTATTTGTATCAGTTTGCTGTTATTGGTTCTGTGCAGATTAATATATTTCCATCTCAGTTCTCAGCTAGGTTATCAAGTTTCTTTCTCCAAGTTACTTAGACTGTTACACAATTTATTTCATACAAGAGTAGCAAGCAATTCAAGTTCAGCAATACAAACATTGTGCAGGTGAGATTCACATATTGGCACCATTAGTAAAAGGTGACAGACACATTGCACATGACAGTTGCACATGACAGTGTAGTGCCACTGGCAAATATATTTTATTTGAGTGAGTCAGTTAAGGGCTCTGCACAAATCAATTGATCTCCACCTGAAGAAAGGGCACAATCACCTTCACCTACCAGGCAGCTTTGAGAAAAAATTTGGCCAAAAGCATGGTTTGAAGGCCATGCTAGAAGGTGTGCTGGAACACAAAGTTACAGTTAAAAGTCTCACAAAGTTTCCAGGTGCAGCACTTCCCCAACATAGCTGCAGAACTTCCACACTACAACTTCCGCATCCAGGTCAGACTGAACAGAGCTGCCTCCCCCACTCTGTGCAGACACACACAGAATCCTAAAGAATGAGTTATTTCACAGTAGAACAGGAAGATAGTGAAAGTTCAGAAAGATCATTAAGCTACACAGATTCAGTCCCCAGTGTCACACTGTTCTCTGGAAAGTTGCAAAGTCTATTTGGGAAGCTCCACAGCATGTTCAAGAAGCATGGCTGTACGTGTCAAACCCAGGCTGTGCTGCTTCTAGAGAGACCTGGCAAAAGGCATAGAAACACCAACACCAGGATACCACTGCAGCAGTCAACTCCAATTATTTACAGGAAAGAAGAAAGTGTCGCTGCTTTAAGAACGTACTTCCATTCTCCTAATAGCTACTGGTTCAGTGATCACAGCATGTGAAGCAGCTTGCTTTTCAGCTTACAGCCAGAATGCAATTCAACTAGGGGCAATGTAAGATTTCATATGAAAAGCTAAAGCAATGACAATATGGGCAAAGTTTCTGTCTCCCATTTATTTCCATCCTCACTGCTGACAGAGAGGGTGGAGCTTCCCCAGGGGCTTTGGACATCAGGTCAAGGTCTGCTGGGTAAGCATGAGCACACATTTGCCTAGAAACTGCATAACAGAGGAGAAGAAAAATAAAAATATCTAGTGACCCTCTTCATCCTCCAGATTCCCTTCGAAGACCCTCAGCCCTTTGGAGGAAACAGAACTGCTCTCAGCCTTTCAAAACACCAGGATAGTACCAGTGCTACCATGCTCAGTTTATGCTGAACTCCAAGCCCTTCCAGCAGCTGGCTGACCATTTGCTCCTCCTGACCCCTGGGAGCTCCACACACAGGTTTTCTTTCTGTTACTATTATTAATGCTCCATCATAACAGGCCTTCCAAATTTGTGCCTCCTGTGCCAAAGACAAATATTTAAACAGTAAAATGTAGAGACAAAATGGAGCCATCGTGTTTATGTTCTCCTTTAACACATAATTTGCTCGCCAATTATCTTATCATTTAGATGGTAAAAAAGGTTGAAGACAAGGATCAGGCCCTTACCTCATGCAGAATGCACCATGAAAGGCCTCTGAGGGTAATTCTGAATTCTTTACTACAATTAAAAGCCAACTTTCAATTAAACTTTACTACACAGGAATTTCTCAGCTCAGGCTCTTCAGCATCTCAAAACAGCAACTGAAACTGAAGTCTGTTATTTTTCAGACTGTCTTTCCTTTCTTGACTGTTTTCTCACATAAGCATATCATCCTCTCCTCCCAAAAGCATCCTACAACCATCCTGCATTGACATGCAATATTTCATGATGACTGTCCAGGTTTTGCATGTATGTAAAAGATAACCAAGACAACAAATACTTAGCAGGTTTTGGCTGGCTGAATGCCTCCTGCAAAGTAAACAGCAATTCATCTCCTCACAGGAGGCAAAGGAAAAGACTGAAGGAGCTCTAAGACATCTTGCATTAAGCCATCATATTCCTTCCCTACAGTGTAATTGCTTATTTAAACACATTAAGAGAACTAAGAGTTTCTGTGCAGTAAACAGAGACAGTGCCCCACGCTTCCTCCCTTTTCACTCAGCTTTAAAATCAACTGAAATAATGCAAAAGTAATTGAAGTGATAAGTCAGAGCTATGTTTTATTTCTTTTTTCAAATTAAACAGTTTCAGCTTTAACTGGTAACAAAAACTGAATTGGATTTTTCAATTCCCTAGATTGTCATCAATGGTTCTTTCACTGTTGTACCCTCTCCGAGCTTCCTTCATTTTGTCTGGACATGATTGAAAATTAACTGGAACACAAAATGGAAATATTCCTCCTCTCTATTAGGAACATTTGCCAGTGTTAGCTGGAAGTCTGCATTCCCTCTCTGCCTGTCATCCCCTCAGACTGAAAGTAGAGGCAAAAATGCTTTCATTTCCATGTCAGACAAGAACACAGCCCTTCTTCTATGTGGTGCAAATCCCTCATCTCCCCTCACCCTACTGCACAGATGGAGAAACCCATTCCCAAATCCTAGTGGAACCAACAGAGGGAGGACATTTGTGAGTTAAATTGATCTTTTACAAACCCATGTCAGAAACGCCAGCAGAGAACCACATAACTCACTAAATACCACAGGTTCTCCCATCTTCTTCCCCTTCTTCTCACTCAAACCCAGTGAGACCACACAGGGATTCAGTGGGATTGAGCTGGGGGGAAGTGCATCTCTAACACCGAATATTCCTGAAATTCTGCCTGCACTGCCCAGCTCAACTCATGGAATAAGTGGCTGCAAACAGCTGGGCCCTTCCAAAGCTAACCAACATGAGAGCAGGAGGGAGGCACCTTTGGGCAGGCAGCCACTCCTGCTGACAGCAGAGCCCTGCTAGCCCTCCCCACCGCACACCAGTGTCTCAGAGAGCCCCAGCAAGGTCTGCAGCTCAAACTTGGTAATTCCTGCTCCTCAGCAGCCCTCACGCCTACAGCATCATGTGCTTTTGAGTTCTGGCTCATCAGCCACTTTGGGGACTGCTCTGAAGCCACACGTGGCTGGAGAGAGGAGCCACTTTCCCTAAAGAAGAAGGCTAAGATTAGCTTCCCGCACCCAAAATGCCTGCCTCTCGGATTGAGTGGCACCCTCTGAGACATGGCAATGGAAAAAGAGGCCAAGCTGCTATTTAAGTCCTCAAACCTCTTCTAGGATCTGTACTGAAAAACAGTACCTTTACATTGAAGGAAGAGAGGTGTTACATTAAGGCTTCATTGAAATTGTGGGCAATACTGGAGGAGCAATGAATGGAGAAAGTGAGGCAGAGGAGCGAGAAGATGGGCAAATTGTTACTGAATACAGAAACACTGCCAAGAATTAATCAAGTGTGTTTCTCCCTGTATTGAGTTCATGGCATACAGAACAACATACAGTGAAAGTTTTCACACTAATTTCTCTCCATATCAAGAGAGAGCAGCAGATTCTCCTTCCAGTGAGCAGGGTCTTCTTTGAAGCCTTTGCATCTGACAAATTTTCAGTCAGAGAGAACAAAATTACTTCCCATCCTCTCCCATATTTCCAGAGTGTCTCCAGTGTTAATATACCCAATTCTTTTAAATAAGAAAATAAATATGTATTAGCCACATAAAAAGCTTCAAAACCATACATAAAATCTGCAAAATCTACAGCAACCCATGCTTATTAGCACATCTATGCTAAGTGGATGCCATTGATTCAGCTCATCAGATAAACGTGTTTACCATCAGCTATGCTTCTCCCATACTTCCAGTATGAAACTCAGTGACAGATACACAATGCAGAGTCTTAAAAAGGACAAAACAAGCAATGATGACTTATCATCAGTGATTTCATGCAGAAGCATCCAGTCCTAAGTCCCTATTTGCATAAATTCGAACTTGTGAATAAAGGAGTTCTAGGAGTAACTACCTCAATAATCAGTTTTTCCACCACTGCCATTTTTTAGCAGCAAAATAGAAACCCTGGTCCTGAGGAAAATGTGCTCATTGTTTCATGCATCTGAGGAGGTAAGCACATATTATTCTCAAGTTGGTTTAAATATCCTACTTTTTCCCCTTGAAAATTCCACTGAAAGTGAAAGAGAAAATGCAAAGGGAAGGAGTATGCTGAAGAAATGGAGGAGTTTCACATTTTTTGTTTTTCTTCCCCGCTGCAAAGATCATCAGATTGATTTTTGAGATGCCAGTGAGGGGAGACAACTAACATCCAGGCTTAATGCCACCAGTGCTACTGTCCTACAAATGGTGGAACCCACAAGACAAGCCAACGAAGGCAAAACCAGGCAGTATGGATTCTGCCACAGCAGTGATAGAGCAAGGTAACTAAATACACCTGGAGCAAATGCAGCAGCTTGTTTTGGCTGCTAATCCTGAGATGGTGTCAGTTTTTGGTAGCTCATGCTATGAAACACATCAGTGCTTGAAAAGTCTCCCTGGCTGGCCCCACTCCATGTTGCTGCAGTTAGATAACAGCCAGAAATCCCCCTGACCAGCTTTCTTTCCACTCTGTTACACTCTCACTTCCGCAGCTCAGCCTGTTTATTCCAGACTTCACTGGATCGAAACTGTGACATCGATCTTATAGGGGGTTTGCTACTGCTACAAATGTGTTCTTGCTAGAGTACAAATACACAATCAACTACTTACAGAGTAACTAAGTAGTGCAACCCTATTAAAGACTAACCACTTTAGAAAAATGTTATACATTCCACCAGTTTACCTACAGGTCAGTAAATGGCATTAAAAACATTGGACTAATACCTCCAGTACAGGAAACAGCTTCACTACAAGCTCTGAAATACATCACCTGCAATATTGTGTGCTGCCTTTCAAGCTGCCAATCACGAAGCATCACTGCTGGTTGGTTATACTGTGTATGGAAGTGGTTCAGAAGTTACAGCACAAGACTACAAATTGATCCTCCTTGGGTTCATTCCCAGCTCTATTTGTGATTCTCAGTGAAACAAGGAGTACTACAGCAGCTCTAAACTACCCAAGGCTTTGAGGACACAGACAAAGCAAGGTACTCAAAACTGTGGAGCACTGGAATTGCAGAAAAAACTGATTTTAGCTCTCCTGGCTCTTTGTTACTCTGTTATCTCAGTCAGGCAATGCAGATTAAGTCAAACACATGGAAACCTGCCCTTTGCTGCAGCAGTACAGGGACACTTATCAATGGCCCCTTTACAAGGCTCTGGTAGCCAACCAGTAAACCCTGTGCATGATGTATCCTACTCAGTAAGGTAGCAAGCAGCATCCTATATTTCACATTAAGGTTAACAGGATGAAAATTTGTTAATCATTTATAAATCTTGGTTTGTGTTGCCCACTGCTTTGCCTCTCTGTTTTGATTGCAAACTGAACAGTTTTTATTGCTGCCACATCACCTCTAAGCTTCCTCTTGCTGATCAGAGCCCTCTTGTCACTCCTGTATTCCCCTGATTCTCAAACCCTGTCTATGCCCTGCTACTTTAAACTTCCTGTGCTCTGTTCTGCTGTCATTTTTCCTTCCTCTGTTCTCCTAGGAAATCTGCCATATTTCCATTTCTGTGCCCTATCACCTCTATCTGACAGTCCAATCTTGCAAACACAGATTTGTGCTAGAAGACTCAAGATGGCAAGATAGCTTATTCAAATCTGATATTTAAGATTTTATTCAACAAATAACCAAGTCACTTTTTTTTAACTTTGGTGTTAGCTGCTTTTGCTATCATTACTGCATTTGGCAACTAAAATAAAATGCTCCTTTGGTGAATTTGCTAAAAAGTATAATGAAGAAAATAGTGCCATGGAAGTATTCAGAAGATCAGATTTCAATAACATTAATTCAGTAATACTAAATATACTTATTTCCACAGAGGCAATAATGCCATATATACCATGCCATCAGAAATAATTTATGCAAATATTTATCCAATATACAGCAACTTTATTTGAAAAGGCTGTTTCAGCCTGATCACAGATGCATTTTGAATTTGACAAGTAATTCAGGTGGAAAAATAATCATCATGCTATACTGACTTGCTCTTCTTGCCTTGTCAGCCTTTGGTCTTACAGCTCCTTGTCCTATTTGTGTTGATTTGAGAAAGACAAGTACTCATTTTCCTCTCCATGAAGGGATGCGAACCCCCACATCTCCCAGTCACCAGCCAAAAGCTTCAAATTTCTGTCCTGAATCAGCAGGTTGTGGATTAAGTACAGAATTTCAACCTGGTCTTAAGGTGGGTTCCCTTTGAGATCTGTTGTGAGGATTATTCTGTTTTGAGAAAAACATTCCAGCATGGTGGGGGGAAGGATGGGGGCGAGATGACATTTGCCTTCGGGAACCCAGAATAGAATGGAAAATCCCTGTCATGTAATGTGGAAGGAATTATCGTGTGCTCATACCAATAGGCAACCAAACATTGATTAGCATGTGCTCAGCTTTTTTTTTTTTTTTTCCCTATGCATGTTTCTGTGGTCGTCTCTCCCAGAGAAGCAAATGTTCCTCAGCAGATTTATAACAGCCCAGTCACACCCTACACTGGCATCTCTGGAGGCAGACTAATCAGCTCTGCTTCCTGCCTGCAGCACATGAGGTCATCCTTCCCTGCTCTTCAGCCACACGGGGCACCTCAGACAGGCAGCAAGGAGGGCAAAGCTGCTCTTCTCCAGCCAATTTATATTAAGGGGCTTACACTGCAAAGCAAAGGAAGTGCTGAAAGAGGATACAAATAGATTAATATCACAGCTCGTAAGCAAGCCCAGGAAATTAAAAACAGTCTCCCTGAAGAACTCAGAGACTGGTGTGCTACAGGCATCCTCCCCAGCTCTCACCATAGTAACCAGGATAGCCAAACTGCCTTTGCCTGTTAGCTCAGGCCTTTATATCTCAGAACATTTCCCTCAATTTCTGTAACATAATTGGTAATTCAGCAAAAGACTTCAAACAGCTGAAAAATAATAATCAAAACCTAAATTAAATGTCCTCTTTTTTAAATATACACACAAAGCAAAGGGAGAGAGAAAACTAAGAGTTCTGTAACATGGTTTCCTCACACAATAAAGCCTTCTTACTACAGAGATATCTTAATAAACAAGATGTATATATTACTCTGAAAATGATCAATCTCGCATTTCATCACACATCACAGGTATTTTGTATTTGTGTGCAATGAGATCATTTATTTTGGTAGTTATCAATTCTAGCAAAAACACTTGTCTATATTTAGGTATTATACTGAAATAGTATTTCCCCAAAGTTCTTCTACTTGAAATGTACATAAACAATCAACAGCTAGTAGCTAAAACAAACAGATAAATTGCAATGAATACACAAGTAATTTTTTTTTTAATTATTCTCTTCAAGCTTTATGGTAAGCTTTCAAAATAGAGCAAGTAGAGCAGATAAGAATGGTAACTGCTGTGTTTATGCTCTGTGGTGAGCATACTCCTTTAAGCTCACCCTGCAAGGTCAGGATTCAATCACACCCTCCAGCTTGCATCTTTCCAGCAGCGCACACGGATTGTTTTGCTGATACAACCATGTCAAAGGGACCAGGCTTCCATCTGTACATTCCCCTAATATACTTCAAATTCCTAAAAAAAATACCCTGCTCTATTTTTCATTAACAGATCTTCAGCTGTACTAAAGTTAGCCAACGTGAGGACACAGACATACATAGAGTAGCTGTACAACAATCCCCTGCTACAAAGCACAGAAAAGATCATTCAGGATCATCCTCTCAGTGTCATGTCAGAGGAGGGAAACAAACCGCAGGGACCCTCCATCAGACCTCCTGGCTGTTCCAGGAGATCAGAACATTTGCATGCTACAAATCCCATGCTGAGGCCTCAGACCAATGCCAAGCACCTCTGGCCACACCTTGCCTCCAGCACCATGGCCCTACACAGGTCTGCACATTTGCATAAGGGATTTCTGAGGTCCAGCTATACATTCCACAGTTAGAGAGAGACTTTTTATATACCTGGGTCTTGATTCCTACATTTCAACTGAAACAGAAACTACCTTTCTTGAGCACGCAGACCTCATTTCTCACAATGTAATTCATCACAAAAAGGCTGCCAGCGCTGCCATTTTGTGCTGCCTGCCACACAAGATTTTGCTGAGATGGCCATTAGTGCTAGTGCTTATCCTGGCAATGGATCACTCTACTGAATAGATTTTCTTGTTGTAATTATTTGAATTACTTAAAATTAGTGAAGTGCCAATCATTTGTTCAGCAGGGAGGAGATGCATACATTTTCTAGCAATAATCAACACAAAGCTGTCATAGTCAACCAAAATGGATTCCTGCCCTTAAATTCCTCTTAGGGTTACAAAATACTTTAAATTAAAAGCCACTTGGGGCTTAGTTAAGTAGTCATTTAAGAAAAGTTATGAAGAACTCTTATGAGACAGAATGAATATACAGCAATTCTAAAGACGGATGTGCAAGTACATAACTCACATAATTCCCCAAAACTACCATAACTCACTAAGCACTACTTAGGAATTCAACAAGCCATTGGAATATACTAAAAACATAACACCTGGGAAGAGCAACTGAGTTGTGCACTTTGGTTGCCACCTCTGACTGGAGCCTGCAGTGCCTCAGATGCACACCCCTGTCCCCAGGAAGCAACAACGGAAGTGCTGGAGATCAGTCAAAAATGTAAATCCTCCCCGGATGAGCCACCAGCTGAGCGTAAACTCACTGCTGTTATGCACCCTCATATCATGTTTACAAGTCATAAGAGGTCCTGGCTATAAGCAAGCAAATTTTCTGGGGGTTTAGAGAACCAGAAAGCTGCAAGGGAAACCCCACAGATTTCTCAGCACATAGTGAGTGGCTGTTCTCTATTCATGGCTGAATTTTTGCTTTTAACTTCAACAGACAATTCCGATATGAAGGTACATAAATACTGCAGCAAAATAGTTGTAAAGAATTTTTCTGCCCCTATTAATTTCCACTGAACACAATTATAAAAAGGAAATGAAAGTAAAATTACAGTGATTGTTGACTATCCCCCCCACATACATATTTTAATTTCCAGATATTTTTACTTTACAAACAATTACGGTTTGCCTCGAAATGCTGTACCCTCTCAGGACCTTGCCTCTGCTTTTATGAATGCTTGCTCACTGATAGCCCCATCATCAGGGCAGCAAACACCAGCACTGACATGCCAACCCTTGTGTGCCTGGTAGATTTGGTCACAGTTTATACCCATTCAGAATGAGTACAAAGGAAATGAATGGCAAATTTGGGGTTGGACGCAGCATGTATCCACTTTTCACTGCAATAAATATAGATGACAGAGAGACAACGACATGTCTGGTATAGATGATAACCCAGTTTCAAGGCAGACACCCCCAAATCTCCTTTTTTGCCCTTCCCTTCTGTTCCCGCCCCAAATCACTGACAACATTCTTCTCAACGTTGATTTTTTTGCAAGGACATACTTGTAACAGCTTCTGTTCAATTTAGGTGAAGTGTGACGGTCCCACAAAACCTCAAACCCCCCAAAACAGCAAAAGCCTCAAATACTAACAAACACTGAAATTGGAAGAGAAAACACAAAATGCTGTACTTTAAGTTACACTTCTGTGTAGTACCCAAAGCATATTTTATTTTAGCCTCAGTGGCACAAATATAAAACTATTATAGATAATAATAATTACAGCTCACACTGCGAACTGTGGATGTTGCATTCATTTCCCTGCTGGAATGGCAGTCACATTTCTGCCACGGGAGTAGGGCAGTTGCCTGAGGTTTGGATTTGGTAATGCTTTTGTACAAGACACAATGCAATCAGATGCAGATAAAGACTCAGTTCTTCTATACTTTCCTCACAATTCCATGATTTCCATGAATAATACCCTTCTGAAGCAAAGTTTGAGATCCAGATGCTTACTTTATCCAGTCCTTTTTCTGAGGTTTTTTTTGGGGGGGTGTTATGCTTGATTTTGACCTTTTTTTTTTTTCAAGAGAGCAAAACAAGGACAGACTGCCTATACACCCTGCTGAGTCACAGAATAACAGCTCAGGATTTCTTTTATTCTTGGTGGTGTAATATGCTAGACATATTCCTGGTTACCGATAAAGACTCATTTTTCCTTTCAATTATCTGATAAACGACTAAGAATGATGTGTTTATTTGCATCATACTTACCATTATATGGAAACCTGATCTTAGAAGAAACGCATAACAATATTGAGTTAGATGACATTTCTTTTTTTGGATCACTTCAATTTCAGCCTTACTGACTAAGTCCAAGCAGTGTACAATATGAATCAAGATATGATTAATTCTGCCATGAATTAATATGCATTAACTTAATGAAAAAAACCAAAGGTTACTTTAAAATCCCACCAGGGTGTTCATTTTCCATGGATAAAATTAATCAGACTACATAAAATTTCAAGACAGTCTCAATCCTATAACAACTGTTTTCATCTCCTCATGGCTTTAGTTTAGACACAAGGGTTGAGGGGCTAGTACCACTTCACATGGCTATTCTGCACATTGGCTGTAAGGAGACAGGAATTCTGACCAGGAAAAAATCAGGATTTCTCTATATGATGCCCTTAAGGGATCTCCGCAAGGCCCAAGTTGCCCTGCAGAGTCCCTCCTGCTCCACTATCAGAGCCTCACCACTACCTCAGCCTCAAAAGCAATGGAAAAACTCATCAAACATTCTGACATGGCATCACTTCTATACTTTGACAGCTGTAACTAACTCAGCACAAGGTGTCATCACTTTATATACTGGGGTAAAGACCACAGTGCACTAAAAGGTTCAACTTGCACTCTCCTAACACTGACAGCCCTCGTCACCCCCAGTATAACCCACACACTTATATGCAGTTGTCACTAATGCAGCATCAGGAAGTTATTTACTTAAGAAACATGCAAAACTAATACAAAAAGCCTCTCACTTCTGAACAGTCCTAAAATGAAATGGCCACTTGCCTTCTTGGCCCCTAATTAGCCCACAGAACCAACTGGGGTTTTTTCTCTTTCAGTTTCATCATTCAGCACTATGATTATAAAGAGGGAACAGTCCAGATATGCAATACTTGGGGTAGATTTTTAAAAATACACTTTGTATACTAAATATCCAGGTCTCTGAGACACTATTCCTTTCTGCTGAAATGCACACCCCAGTGATGAGATTAACAGTAAAACACTTACAAAACCTCATGCAACAGTGGTGAAATACTTAAAAAAACCTGCTAAAAATTCTGAAGAGAAAAATCAAGCCAACACTATGACTGATTATTTCAGCCTCTATCCTGTGCATTACAAGCTCTTAACTGCAACAGAGACCTAGATTCAGTTCATAAGAGTATGACTGCTACAACCAAGTAAGGGAAGAGCTACTCCTGGGATAGAAGCTGCTGTGAGAAGAGGATTTGTCAGAACATTCCATCATTCTCTTCCCAACTGACTGAGCACAGATATTGCTTAGCTCCAGATGGATATATCACACATTTTTAGAAATAAAGGCAAAGTGAAAATATGTTCCAAATAACTTTCCCCCCCTTCCCCCCTCTCTAATTATAAACCTGTTCCTAGTTTTGTGGGGTTTATCTCAGCATGCACCCTGCAGTATGCCTCTCATTATGAATGGCAAAGAACTGCATAATGGTATTGTTAATAGTCATTCACAGAAGTGTGCTGTAATGCATTTTAAAAAATCTCACAGGCTAAGTCAGGCCAAACAAGTAGCCCGATTTTAAAACTGCTGAACAGACAAGCAACTCCCACTCTTCAGTGAAGCTGCTGAGTGCTCAACACTTGGGAACTGGAGAACTCTGTAATATGTGCTCCTAGTTTGCCTTCTGAAAATTTTGGCTTTAGACAAAAAATCTAGTCAGTATTAATCCTTGCTACAGGAGTGAAATAAAGAGAGTCAGGACTACTCCTGGACTAATTCTAGAGCTTTGACAGGAAATGCGTTGGCAGGTGCAAGGGACAAAGATTTGGGTGCTCACTTTCAACAACCTGTATTACAGACCTCGATTTTGCCCATATCTGGATGTTTTTCTTCATTGCATTAAGGTAGCCTTCAGAAAAATTATTCCATACCCTTCTTTCATCAGACTTCTAAACTGTCATCCCTTTAGAGCTCCAAATCTTGAACAGTAGTTAATAGTCTTTTTTGACATTTTGCACTACAATCCAGCCCTGCATAGATTAACATTTCGTTTCCTATTTTTGTACTAGTCCTGTCCCTCACAGCTATGGAATAGCTTCAAGCACAAGTAACAAACATCAGAAGACAGAACAGTAACTGCATCTGACAAAGCCCTCAAACTATATTTTACAATCTCACAGGCAAAGTGTTATTGTGTATTTATTGTGTGGATTTGCAATTAAAGAGATTTTATTCTGGATAACAGGAAAATGCCTAAGTTCAAGTCCTGTGGGGTTTTCCCCCTCATGTTTCCAGCACTCCTTGTTAGACGGACTGTACAAACACCCCAAAGTATTTTTTGCACCTATATAAATCCTTTTTCTTGTTTCCCAACTCACGACTTCAGAAAAATGGACAAAAAAGGATGACATGTTCCTGCTTAGTTCCGGTTTCAGAAAGGAGCATGAACTCCTGTTTTTATCAACTTTGCTCAATAAAAATCAGTATTCCTGTCAAGACTGAAAAAAAAAAAGGGGGGGGGGGGGGAAAAGCCTCCGACCCCTAAATAAATCTCAAATGACTACAAAAGTGATGCTGACTTTAGTAACTCAACACACTCCTGCTGTTTGCTGAAATTTTCTGGCTTTTCAGGGTGCCCTACAGAGACTTGAACAAGATGATAAAAGGACACTATTTCAGGACCACTAAGATTGGGATCAATGGTAACCTTGTCATTTTGATTTCTCAGTTTGCTCACAGTAAATTTAAAAGGTGAGAAAAAGACCTAAGAAGTGATACATAAATTTATTCCTAAGCTTGCTGTAAGCAATCTTACTATTGCTGTGAATACATTTTATATATACACTTTAAACCTCTGACAATACTATAATGTAGCAAACTCATCCAGCAGTATCTGAAATCTATTGGTGTCTAAGATACAACTGAGGAAAAAATCTGTAAGAGATAGGCTGACCATTCTTTAGCCACACCATTTACAAGCAGATTTCCCCTTCTATTTTGGAATACACTATAAAACAAATGATAGAACTTAAAAGTATGTGCAAGACCTAAAGAAGAGAAAACAAAACAAAAGCAGCGAGGTGAGCACTATGAGAACAGATGACTCTTGGCCATCTGCCCCATCCCACCACCAAACGGCTCTTGGTCATTTTAATAAGTGACAAAGACCTCAAAAGACCCAAGGACTAGTAGCTGGCCAGTGCCTGTTCCTCCTTTTCCACAGCGCCCTCAACAGCAGCTGGAGTCACAGCCAGCAGCTTCACAGGTCAAGAAAGCACCGCTCCTCCTGCACTACATGACCTGCAAAAAAAACCAGCAGCAGATCTCTTTAAAGGCAGCCAGCTTGCCTGCCTCATACTCAAACTTTTCTAGACTGCTAACCTCCTTTTTCTTACTGCTACTGAGGTTTGCTGGTACGCTCTGGAAGCAATCTACCAAGTATCAAGTAGACAGGTTCCTTCCATTAAATGTAATTTCCAGAAAATGAGCCACACTTAGCCCTGGTTTACAATCAGGTATAAATACCAGGCTCTGCAATCTGATGATAAAAACACCCACTCCAGAAATCAGGCAGAATCTGTGCTACTTTCTTCTCACTCAGAGTTTCCAGTGCAAGGAACAGTTGGATGCTGCAGCCCACAGGAGCTCTCTTCCTCTCAAGGTCATTGCAAAGGGCTGCTGACTGCCCCTCCAAACTGGCCCTGCCTGCTTTGCATTTAATTTGACATTAGGGTCAGTTCTGCCACAATGGAGCTTCCTTAAAAATACATATGTATGTGTAGAGAAGTGAAAAACAAAGTGATGAGCAGCCACATCTTAATTTTGTTTTCAAGATCTTACTGCAGCCAACACCTAAAAGCAGAATTATGAGTGAATACAGAAATCAAAGGCTGGCTGTACAGCTCAGAGTGAAATATTCCATTGTAAAGGCATCTTTTCATTTAACACAGCTATACATTTTCATAAATGAAAAGCCTGAGACATGACAAGGAGTAGGAAGGACACCATTATCAGCTAAATACATGCATTGTGTGTGTGTGTGTGCATTACAAAGAAAAGGAGAAGGCAAGGAGAGAGACAGGAAATCCCTGTATTAGAAGTCAAGCCATGGCTATAACAAAGATGCCTAGAAAGGATAATTAGAATATTTGTAGTTGTGGACACCTACTTTACATACAAGTAAACAGGAAACAGAGGCACGCAGTTGAGCTCATTACATAACAGACATGGCATCAAGAATCAGAGGTTCGGAGCAGCAAGAGAAAATATGAATATGGAAGCAAATAACCCTTCAGTTTTGCTGCATTTGGGGGGTTTTGGGTTCTTTTGCTTTCTGTTTCAAAGGCAACACAGAACAAACCTGCATCCTGCATATAATGCCCAGCTGGGGCTGCTTCACAGTCTACACACAGCACCTGTGAGCTCCTATTCCTGGGCCTTGGGAACTTCTTAAAGAAAATTTCAAATCTCTCTGCTGAAAGATAATTTTTGCTGTTTCCAGATATTTCACTTGATTTTTATTTTTTACAATACTAAGTTGCCAAGTAATGGGGTAATGTCACCAGGCTCAGCACAAATCTGGGCGCACCACCACTTATGAGGCTGCTTAAACTGGTACGTCTGAAGGCTGGATAAAAAAAATGTTGCAGTTCTGGACTATAACTATACTCCTAAATTCAATAAAAGAATTTATGCTCCCGTTTAAGAGTTACTCTGAAAGTCAGCCTTGGATTTTTTCTTCAATTTCTCTTTAATAGCATAATGAATTAGAATGTTTCAGGCCACTATTTCACCTTCAAAAATTCAGCTTTCAGACAAATCACCTACAGCCCTTACTGCAAATACGATACTTCAATATTCCTGACAGTTTTATCTATACCTGTGGATGATCAGACATCCTTTTTGGTTTTATTTTAACTACCAGCAGTTGATCTTCAAATACTTTCATTTATTGAGTTACTTAGTTGCTAAATTTAGTGCAGTAGTTATGAGGCTCCTTAACAAATTTTTTTTTATCTTTTTAAAACTCCTCATAATTTTCACATTTTTAGAATATTTGTCCCATACTGTATATTAAAAAAAAAAAAAGGCAGCTGCTGAAATCTGCTTAAAGAGCAAAACTGTGAAAACCCTATAAACCATATTTAACACAAGACTGCTACATCTACTTGGGAACCTCTTCTCTCAAATAGTTTGCTAGTAGGTGATTACAATATTTTAAGCATCATCCTTGAAATACCTTTTATTCTCATGTAAAATAAGCAGGCTGGAATCACCAAACTCAACCTATATGTTGATTTTGATCCCTATTTTCCTGGCTATACACATTATCTGCCTGGTTTCTGTTACTTAAAACTATCATTACACTTATGCTCACAATACTTCTTTCTTTAAAAAAGGTCAACAATATTCTTTTATGCTCCAGGGATCCATTCTAAAATAATATATAACTTCATTTTCAACTGGGACTGAATGATGAATGATAGAATGACTCTTCTGGCTACAAAAGCAAAGCTATTTATTCATTTCACTTGCCTAAGAAATACTTTTTCCTATTTTTGCCTTCCAAAACTATTTCAGCTGATGTTCCTATTGACAGAAAATTGTTTTTTACCAAGTGGCAAGGAATGCCAGGACTTTGCATGTAACTGGTGTGGAAGGAGTTGTAACAAGAGACAGTGCAGGATTGGTAGCAATAAAAGCAAATAGGTTAATTGTTTCCATTGTCACTTGTACTCTTTAGTTCATTTCTTCTTTTGAAGGAGCTGTACAAGATTTATGCAATGAACACACATGAAGAGCAAGAAATGCTCTGAATGAAACTTGTTTGAAAACTGAATTTAGACAAGAAAAGTGATTGAGAATCCACTCTGTACTAAACAGGCTTAAATTTGTGGTGCCTGAATGACTGAAATAGCTAAACCTCACTGTGGTTTACAGTGGACTGACATCCCCATATTTTGGTTTTCTAAAATAAAAGGACTATTAAATAAAACCCCTCTCTGGGATGTGTCCTTCAGAGTCAATAGAATGTGAGTGGAACCAGCTGCCAGAATTACACAGTCCATCTTTGAAACAAATTTTCAGCTGGAAACTGTTCCAAGTGACATCACTCCATTTGCTAAGGCTTTCCCCTGTGATAACTCCATGCTGGCATTCTACAAATATTAATTACTAATTAGTAGTGATACTGCCTCCCAAGAAAACACACACAACAGTAATTAAGTAAATGAAATTACAGGTCTGTTTAGGGCAGCAGGGAAAAGGGGAAGACCCTTCTGCATTATCTGCACAGCATTAACCCCACCTGTGGAGAGTACCTGTGCACCCCAAGGGCTCTGCATTCACATCCCTCAGACCTGGCTGAGATTTTGCCTGGAGAGGTCCATCTCCACCAGGATGAATTTCATCCTTATCACACACAGCAGCTCCTGGTTTGGAGTGCTTTAGCAAGCACCATTTATTCTCACAGGCTGCAAGACCAATATATCCATATCTCTTAGAAGGCACCACCCCAGCCAAAGGAAAAGGCTGAAAATGAGCACAGGAGGGTGAGTGTCCTCTCCCTGCTGCTGCCCAAGGAAATGTCACCATGGATGGACTTTCTGCTTCCACTTCCTCCACCACCTCCCTCATTTCCCAGATTCTCCCATTCACCCCTCTGACACAAATTCCAAGATAATTAGCAACTCTCAGCACACTAGAACCATGCAGATTAAAAGGGTCTTATCAACATGTTCAAGAGCTTTTCAGAAAGATTTGTACTTTCTAGTTTAGAAATTGACTGACAGAAATTACTGATGGGACCTTGCTCAAAAAAGCATCAGCCACACCTTGACCAAGGAGTGACTTAAAAACATCATTAGGGGACATGATACAAATACCAGGCAGTACAGCCAAACCATACTGCTGGTGTTCTTTTTACCTTTTGGGTTTCATATTATTTCATTAAGACCAAAACTGATAAAATTGTTCACTGGAGATTATTCCATGAATGACACACCAAAAACCAGGAAGAGCACAGCTTGCTCTTCCTGCTTGTTCTTCTTTGCTCTATAAACTCACACCAAACTAGAAGACGGCCACACACACCTCAGTAATACATAAAGGTTATATAGCCATTATTACCCTAAAGAGCATTATTCCCATGAAACAGCAGTTTTAAACAAAGCCATGAAACAGAATTAATGGTGAATATGAAGAACCACATTTCTTTATATTATTCCCTTTCTCAATGCAAGACGGTTTAAAAAATTATTCAGACAAATCAATCCTTGTTTACATTCACAAATTGCTAATGCACCATAGAGAATTCTCAGCATACAGAATCTCTTGTGAGCACAAACCTGAAATAAGTCTCTGACAGTAACACCTTAAGTGACTTAAATATACTATGCATTTAATTTAGGCATAGTAAGACATGGGGTGTCTTACATCACAAAGAAATGCTAAATAAAATATACATGTGCACTTTTACCCTACCTAGCCAATCAATTCCTCACCTTCCATTCTAAGGGAAAAATGCCAAGTTTGCCCCGTGCTGGGTTGGGAAAGAAAGGATAGGAAAGTTCATGCCTGTTGCCATTTATCCACCAAATACTTTCAACTAACTGAGGCAGCACCTGGCAGCCAATGAAATGCAACACCCTGCACCCCCATTAGCAAGTGACAAAATAACTGGGAGATATTGTGGCAATTATTGCTTCTGTAAAAATTCATTACTATTATGCATACTCCAAACTTCAAGTCTGAGGTCTTAAGAAGAGTGATCAATGAGAATTCGTTACATTATTGGCTTGATCATATACCAAAAAGCTTCATCCCCTGAAATAAGGACCTAACACCAATTTAATGAAATGTTTTTATAGAGCATTAGGATTTAAATCCTGAAGGTGAACCTTTCTGACACGGGAAAGATCCAACTGCCAGGCACGGTGTCCTGTTTTCAGCATGTGAAGTTAATAGCAAGCCTCAGCAACATCTACTTTTTCAGCTTAAACTCCTTAATTGCCTACTTCTGTAATTACCTCTTCCTTGCTAAGTCACCTCGCTATTTTCAACAGAAGGAGGGGATAGAAGTAGCTCCCTCCTAGCAGGGTGTTGGCTCTCTACACCCTAGAACTCAGCACAGCACCATCTCCTACTTTACCTGGCATCAGCCAGACGTGAAGGAAAGCTGCAGGTTCCAATACCACCTCCACAAGAAGCTGGAAATGAGGTGAGGAGGCTGAGGAACATGCCCTGCTCAGTCAGGGTTATGCAGATATACAGGCTCTTGTTAGGAATTCAAAGGGCGATGCCCAGATGTAGTTAGTTTTCTCAATCTGTGATTGACAAATTGATCAAAGTATTTTTAGCTTAAGTGACAACCATTACATAACTGTGATAAGCACTTCAACACCTACCAGACCTACCTAGGCACTATCACTGAGACCTACTGAATTCTATGGCTGCATCAGTCATAGGGTTTGAAAAAAGGAGACAGAACAGAGACCATTCAGGTTCTAAGGAAAGGTCTCCATATGACCCAAACTAATTTGAAGTTTACAGAGAGCTTTAATAAAGGCTGTTACAAAAACTTTGATATTGGTTCCTGTCATAGTGATGACTGCAGAACTGCAGGATGGAGCTGGAGCTGATCCATTGTGCTTCTTGCAGCCCAAACCCACTTTCCGTAATCAAATCTAATTGTAACCTAATTGTACTTAAAACAATTTACTGCAAAGGAGACAACCTGGCCTGGACAGTAAGTGCCCAGCTTATGGAGTAGGAGACACTGGAAGTCCTCCAGCAACCAACCAAGTCATGCTGGAACACTTCCCACTGCACTCCTGTTCTGCCATCCTGCACCCAGCAAGCACCACCAGGGAAATGAACTGCTCGGGGGGCCTCAGTCCTGTGGGTGACACAGGGTGTGAAAACACACAGGCTCCATTGTGGAGAGGGAAAACCCTCCATACAGGGGCCGAGCAACATGAGGGAAGTGCTGAGAGAACAGAAGGTTCAACCCACAGCTGGACTCAAGGCCATCAGCTTCCTGACAGAGAACATGCACTGACAGGGTCATTCAAGAGAAGGAACAGCTCAGAAACCCAGTGAGGAGATGCTGAAAGGGAAATTTAAAACCAAATTGGGAGAAGGCAGCACATCCCTTAGAAAGAAGGCAGCATGGGGAAGTGAATGGTCCTACAGCAACTGGAAATGTGGCTCCTTGAAGCAAGGAGGAGATTGCCATAAGAGGGGCAGAATTTGGTGAAGAGAGAAAAAAGAAATCAACTGAAACACTTTTCCACAGTTATGCTTCAACTTCTCAGACCTATCCATCAGAAAGACAAGAATTATTCACACATGAATTTTCTGGGAAAAGTTCAAAACTGTAGGATGAACTTCTGTCACACGACCCAGTAATCTAACTCAGGTTTCATGTTCTCTTGCAAACTGCAAAATTCCTCTGTTAAAAAAAAGAACATTAAAAAAAACATTGTTTTTTCACCAGGAGTGGTAATTGAGCAGCAAGATGGAAGGACTGTCACTCAAGTTACAAGTTGTGTCACTTACCCAGAGCAAATTATGTTAAAACCATGAGTAACATAACACACCATGCTGTTTCATTTCATATAGACTATAACAACCTCTCCCTACAATTTCTGACCATATATGCCCAGGAGCCAGGATCTGCTAACTAATACTACCAAAGCTGGATAATGTCAATTAGAGTATTTTCTCCCGGGAAAAGGGACATTTGAAACGGGTACTTTCACAGCAGTAAGATTTGTACCTTTCCGTTACATATGCTTTCTTTTGTTCCAGTATGATAAAAGACAACAGTATCACATGTACCAAAGTGATTCCAGTCACAGTGACAGAAATCAATACATTTTAATTTTTCTGTGTCAGTTCAGAAAACTGAGACGGCAAGAAAATGTACATGTGTTTGATTCAGGGGAAAACTGTTTTAAACCCTAAACTTTCAGAAAACAATTAGGTTTAAGAATAGTCAGAATGATTGAAAACTACTCCATTCCACTACTCCTGGGCATTTACTATTTGGATATGCAAATGAGGAGTATCTTCTAGAAGTTCCAGGGGCTCTTTGTTTCCTCTTTAATATATGTGCTTTGTTTCCTCTTTAATACATCTGCTAAAAATGTGAGGTTAAAAATCTATAACATCAATAAAATGGATGCTAAAGCTGAACAAGTAGAAATTTGCAAGCAAGGCCAGCCCAAACCTATTTATCATGCACCAAATTCAATTTTCAGCATAGGATATATTGACATACTAAGGATTTAGACTACCACCATATAATTAAATTTAAATCTATAAGAACCATTTCTCATCCACAAACTTGAAATTAACACCATAGTACAAACTTTATTTACCAAGACAAGAATAGATATGGTTTCCTTATAGAGCCTAATTGCATTTTGTTTCACAAATCTAAGCAGATCTTCATTTCTCAGCTTGTCAGGAAAAACCCAAATTTAGAAATCAATTTGCACTCCACATAATATCTTAATTTTATTCATAAATTAAAAGCTACAAAACTCTTCAGAAAAGTCTACCATGAGCATTTGCTTTACCATTAGCAATGAGCTCTTCTCCAGTGGGAGCAAACAGCAGTGAACGCTTTCCCCCGACAACAATAACATGCATGGGAACTGAAGCAAACACATTAGCAAATCTGGTGGTAAAAGACAGCTTTGAAAGAAGTGCAACACCACCACACATCTCTGAAACAGAACTCAACTGCTCATCTCGTCATGACAAAAGCTGGTGCTCACAGGTGCTGAATTATGAGCACCAGAAGATCCATTCACACAGAGAGGAATCATTTGACCACATAATAATGAAATGCCAAGAACTCAGCCCCCCTGATACTGGCTCCACTGAGATCAGTGATGTTCTTTCAGGAGAGACAGGCTTTGCTTGTAAAGGACCTGCTCCAGCTCCACCAGAGTCATGGACAGCTCTTCTTCCAGACCACTATCGATCTTACAGTGGGGAATAGCTCATCACACCCAGGAGCCTCTCAGCACCTGTCCCCACACAAATTGAAATTTCTGCCCCTTGAAATTTCTCATCCAAAGACACACTGCTGACCAGACTTTCAGCAGTATGCCACAACGGAAGAGTCCCCTCTGGAGAGTGCCACTAATGCTGCTGAGTCAAACCTTGGAGCTACAACAGAGCAAATGTCCCTGGCAGAGATTGCAAAGTGTGTTCCCAGCGCAGTGAGCCCAGGGTGTTGGCTCAAGAAAAGTGGATTGAGCTAAACTGCCTATTAGTCCAAAAAACAATGCTGGCTGCCCGAAATAGCCTGAACCCAAACACTGATTTTTCACCTACTGCGTAAACAGCTGGCTCTTCCCTGTACTAGGCATTCAGTTTTGATAGAAAGCAATGGAACACAATGCTGAAATCATGCTACAGTGATCAACTAAGCAAGGCAGACAGGTGAATTAATAAACAGATGAGAATGAACTTAAGAGGTCAGCATGAGCTCTTTCCTGTGTACTTTTAAGAAGAAACTCTATTTACACCATTTCTCTTAGGAGTTTCCATCACTGAATTACGCAACACATACACTGAGAGACATCAGCAACAGTAATTGTGCAGGTTTTCTAAGGATCCTGGAGGAGGCAGAGGAAGAAGGGGAAACAAAAGATTCCTCAAAACAAAAAATAGGCATTTTCAGCAAAGCTTCTGGTATGAGAGTTTAATGTGAAATTTCCCACTTCTCAGAAGTGACTGATGCCCAGCAAATAACCATGAAATGAAGTGAAAAAAAAATTACTACAGAAGTTTTGAGCTGGTCTAATTTTGTTTTTTAATTCCTACATTTCTGATTATTTTTTAAAGCTTCAGAGGATCAAGGAAATTTTTTGGCTAATTTCATTCTTGCAGCTTGAAGAAGAAGAAAGAATACTCTTTTGTTAAAAAGCAAAGCACATCTTACATCAATAATGACAGCTGAGTTCAGTGCTCTCCTATAACTGAGATTCCAAAATTTACTGGAAAGTGATGACACAAGCATCCGGGATAAAGCCCCTCCATAACACCTTGGGATTCAACTTGGCAGTTTCAAAACACTGACACTGTAAAAGTGTGGCTGGAAATTGCTGGACAACTGAAGCTCAGACACAAGAGGCACAGACTGCTGGTAGGGAGGAACCCTGAAGGATGAAGCAGAGAAACTAATTAGGCTTCCTATTCCATTCCTAATCCTGCCCAGTGTGCCTCAGCAATAAATATTGATGAGATACTTTCATCATCCTTTGAAATCTGTATCCCCACTGAATACCACTGCACTGTTCTGTGCAACAAAGCATTGTTCTGCTTTCATCTAAACTGTCCATCCTTCCTAACAAATCTCAGTGACACCTCCTGGGTGGTTTCTTATCTTTATCCTCCCCACCATGCTTTATTTTCAGCATACTTGCTGAAAATCTATTCCTTTGTCCAATCTTTCTAAACACAGAGCTACTGCATGCTTTTATGCTCACAAGTGAGATCCTGTTTGCCAGGTGAAGGCTAGTAATTGATCTACAACCTAACCATGTAACTCTGGAAGACCTGAACACACACTGCTGATTGCATTCTCCCTCTAGCAAATGGTGTGACCTTGCTCTTGCTGCCCCTGCTGCATATTTATTTCAGAAAATTGTGTAAGAACAGGAAAACCAAGAGTGGATGAAGAGGGAATGGGATATGAACAGCAGAAGGAAGACTTGCCACCACTCAACTCTAGAGATAAATGAGACAGAAGGTGAGGAAAAGGCTAAGTATGGAGAAAGCACAGCTGCCAGGAAAGGAAGTGTCTAAAGAGAACAGGAAGGCGGGAAATACCCATTTCAGGATACCTTCTTTAGGATGGACAGGTGGCATAACTCCCTGGAACCACAGACCCAGTTAAGTCTTCACGTGGCTCAGGAGTTTACAGCCAAATACCATCTGTTTATCTAACTCCTCTTGGTTAGCTCAGTAATGCTCTTCAAGTACACCTTCACTGGCCATTCAGGGATTCATCTTCTGAATCAAAACAATAAATTTAAAATCTTCCCCCAAATACGTTGTGAAAAGAAAGGTAAATTTCTGCCAAGACCAGAAAAATTATTGCTGCCTATTTAAAACAGAGTAGCTCCCTTCCCATCAGGCCATCCTGGGCCAAGCCCATGTCTAACACTGACATGGAAGCAGCCTTAACGTGCAACTAGTCATGAGAGACATGCTCTAGCCCTACACAGCACATCCAAGCTGCCTCCAGGATTCCAACTGCACGAAGGAAAAACCAAACTGAGGAGGGGAACACCCCTTGCTGCAGGTTTGAGCAGCTGCAGCCACCCCTGTTGAAAGGCAAAGGTCTGCAGTCCCACCCTGGTGCTGGCTGCAGCTCGTGCGGCAAGGGCTCGAGGCTCCAAGGGCAGCCTTTGCCATCACCTCACAGGACATGGAGCACTGGGGCTGTGTCCTTGGCTCACACAGGAGCTCCCAAATGTAAACCTGTCCCCTTGTTTCCTCCAGCCACCCCCCAGAGACCAATGCCACCAGTCCAGTCACCAGAGGGGGGATTTGGGCAGGGCAGCTGTGCCCACAGAAACATCACCTTTTCTAGGTGACAATACAAGCAGACCAGCCACTGCTGGAACAGAAGGTCAGATTCCAAAGTTTGCTTAAGCCTAAATTCCCTGGGCTGCTCTGTCTTGTTGGCAGTTGGGTTGGTCTTCTAGAATACACAGATCATCTCTATGAGCTTCAGCCATAGAAACTGGTCTGTGCTATAAAACTATAACTACATTGTTGGACACCATAAAAACAATTTCTATAACATGGTAAAATATTAACAATTTTGAGAACATGGTAAAATATTAGCAGTCAAAACTCTAAAACCACTCCAGAATTTAGGTGTAAATGTATCTCCTAGTCCTGAGGCAACCTATCATCCCTGACAGAAACATATGTCAGGAAGGTATCCTAATTTACCATTAAAAGTGATTTCAATTATATCTTTCCATGCCTCCTTCCAAAGCTGCTCTTTGCAATTCTGGGAGAATAGAAGGGCCAATATGGTTTAATTTGCTTTTTCAACAATCTGTACTGAATCCTTCACCAAGGAAATGGATTAACTATGAGGCTGTCATACACTTTCACACGGTAGGAAGGCAAACACATGCTCAGCAAATAAAGGGTGGGATATATTCTGGATATATTCTCTGCAACAATGATAAACCTTTCAGATGTCTTTTTCTACAGCAGTCAAGGGAATTCACATTATAAATTAAGATACCAAGTTAATATTTAAAACAAGTTAGAAAAAGCTGAAGAAGTGTACTTCCTAGACTGAGCCATCTGTTTTTTGAGTATAAACACATGAAAATCATCCATTTCCAAGTGGGAGGTAGAAATTACATGGGTATCAGGAAAGCAAAAAACTGCAACATCAAAGGTAATCATCAAATTTGTCTTTTAAGCACAGTTTCAGGCAAAAGGTTTACACCATAAGAGAAATCAGTCTCACTGAAACTGGAATCTTATTCCAGAATTTAACTGACCACAATATTTTCAAGCCCCTAAAATATACAAGACCGATCAAAGTGACACACAGCAAAAAACATCACTTTCATAAGATTAATGCTGATTGTAAACTTGTGTTTCTTTGCCATGTCCAGAATATTCATTTACATGAGCACATGTTGATTATCAGTCTCTCCTTTGAAAAAGGCTTCGTTCAGACACCTGTTTATTTGTAATCCTGTGTTTGGAATACACTATGAAAAGTATAATCATATTGAAATTCTGTAACTAACATATATTTAAAGCCAGGAATACTAAAATAATGCAAAACAACTGAGTTGCAATGGTAATACTGATTCCAGCAAAGAACACACCCATTAGCATCTAGCACAAACAGAACCATCCTTATTCTACCACCATCCTTATTCAAAACAAATTATCAAACCAAAGCCACTCCACACCCAGAAGCAAATAGGTCAAACACAAAATGAGTCAAAAACACAATTACAGCAGCCTGTCTGTACAGGGAGTTACCTTTTTTCCTTTCTTTTTCCTGTGAGCTGGTTTGGCATTTTTCTCCTTTGCTTCCTCACTCATTTTTCAGCAGGTGAATGTACAGGGGAAGGGGAATAAAAGCGATCACTGCTTGTATTCCAACATGCAAAGCCACTCAAGTATTCACAGCGCTGAAACCAAAGTCCATCTGCTGACGCCTCTCAGACTCTAAGTAACAGAGTAACTGCTTTACAGGCAGCCCCTGCTCCTACTGCTCCGCCGGGAATCGCTCTGAGAGAAACCGGCTGCTCTCACATCAGTCCGATCCCTCGCCAGAAAGCAAAGGCGTTTTCCTCTCTCGTCCTTAAGCAGTCTTTACTGCCGAGACAAGATCGCGGCCGCGTTTCCCCGCCCGGCGTGTGGAAGGGCGCTGGTGAGCCGGGCAGCAGTCAGCAGCGGGCTGCGGGCGCTGGCAGCGCTCGGCGCGGCTCACCCCAGCAGGATTCGCCGCTTCTGCAGGCACGGAGAGCCAGCCCGAATCGCTCGAACTGCCGCTCGCGTACACCACCGACATGTGTTGAATGCATCAGGGCATACCAGAAAAGGAAGCCTCCAAGAGTGATAAAAGATCAGGTTACTGGATCTTAAAGCCACTCCCAGGCAGATTCGAACAATAAAAGGCACAACATGCTGCTGAAGAAATTGCTAGATGAGATGTTGGTGTTTCCAACAGCTCTAGATCCCCGTCCAAAGGACCTGGAAATTGCCACTCTGAACAATAAGCTTTGCGATATTAATTATTCATCTCATAAAAGCAGCAACAGCATTTCAGCAAAACACACGTTTACAACTATTCCTGCCTGTGCGAGCTCGCTCCTCCCTGATTCGCCTGTTCCTGTGACAGGATTCGCAGGGTCCCTGCAAAGGCAGCTCTCCCTCTCACACAAGTGTTACGTGCCTCATGTATGTGCACGACGGGCAAGTCACAGATCATGTTTCCACATGCTGCCACCTACTCTGCTGAATGCTTTGGCTACTTCCCTGCAAGTCTCATGGAAAAAGAAAGAAATAAATAAAGCAGGAGAGGCCAGAGACTCCAAAGCCTCAATTCTCTCCCCTCTGTGCCCATTAAGACACATTAGACACAGCCCACAGGTTACCGACAGCCATGACAGCAGCCATCCAACACGTCTGAATGACGTCAGGTACACATTTCAGGCTGTGCACCTCTTTAGGCACAGCCACACATTCCTGCACTGCCCCTCAGGATCCCCTCCAGGGGAGGTGAGAGGGTGGAACAGGTATCAGACATCCTGCAACAGCCCCACCCTCTGTGCTCGTACTGCAAAATGTTAGTTTGCCCGTTCCTGAGGTGAAATCAGTCACATCAGAGGTTGTTGGCAGAAGTGACAATGAGAAGGTTCGCTGTGTTGTCATTTTGCTGGGGGCCTAGGGGGTGGGGGTGATGTTTGACTTTCTGTTTGTTTGCATGTTGAGGTTTTCCCTGAACAGGCAAGGACCAATTAATGCATGCATTTTGGGGGTGGTTGAGGTTCATATCAGGACCCTCCTGCCTTGCCTCTTTCAGATCTTCTCGCCCTTCACCCTCCTTTCAGCAGCATTTCACTCACGACAAACAGCATGCGTACCACAGACTAAGAAAAGATGTAATGCACTGATTCATGATGCTATTTGCCTGAAAGCTTTCTCCTTGGATCATTCCCTACAAGTGAATTTCAGTGAGCCACCACAACAGCACCATCAGATGGAGGCTGTTTTCCGTGTGCTGGCAACAAGTCCCTGTGCTCACCATCTCCATGGGCTGGAAACAAACTGGCATCACCTGACCCTGGGGCTCCAAACTGGGGATTTGATTCCCCACATCAGCCTGGCAAGGTTAGTGTTCTGAGGAACTGCACCTCATACAGTGCACAGTTTAAAACTGTCAAAACGCTACCCAAAATTAAACTTGAATCTTCATTTAAGTCCCTGACATACGATGGAATTCATACTTACAGACAATATTTTGGTACAAAACACAAACACTGTCAATAATGCACAGGAATTTAATTTTCACAGGCAGTTTGCTTTTAATGGCCGTCTCAGAGAATGAAAAAGCACCCCAGCCTTTGCCAATTTCACTTTTTCTATTTGTTATGTTACAAACTAAACTGCTCTCTGCTGGTTAACAGTGGGTAAAACAATGCTTAAACAATCAAAATAAAATCCCGTCCTTAATGCACATACAAAGCAAACCTCCTCTCTTCAAGACAAATTTCTACCACATCTGCATCCCCCTGGACAACACATTGTTTTCTGAATTAAATCCATATAGGTAGAGTTCAAGTACAATTAACTGTGTGTCCTTAAAAATAAGTTCAGGCTTGGATCCCTTACACTAGCTAGCTGGAAGAAAGCCTCTAATTTGTGGCATGCTTAGCTAATTGTATGCACAGAAAGCAATTTTGTATTACTTTTTAAATTAAAATGTTATAAACAGTCATGCTTCTTCAGGAATAAAAAAAGGAAAAAGCGGCCTCTTCCCAGAGCAGCTTGTTGGCTGTCAGATGCTGACACATTCAAACCATTCCCTGATCTCAGGCAGCCAATGGAGGAATATCATAGGCTCCCACTGAACTTTGGTTATTCCAATGGGTGCCTCCAAGTCCAGCCCATGAGGTGGAAACTGTTTAAACTGTTTTTTAGGGTTTGTTTTTTACACATTACATCCTGTCCTTAACTCAGCACTGAAGATACTGAATTATCAGTGCCCTACTTCATAACCCTTTTAATTTTTCATGTTTTCTCTCTCATTTTAACAAAAATGAGTAATCTCCCAAGAAATGGTATATTTAGAATATATGAAGGAAAACTCTAGATAAGCAAAAGAAGAATTTTATAGTCACAAGATGCTCAGAGAGGTAGGAAAAGCTCTCACACTCCTATCCTCCCATATTGCTCAGCTAACCATAGCAACCCCGCTGAAAAGAAATGTAATGAATCTCTCTTCTACCACTTGAAATAATCATTCATCTGTCAACATATAGGCACTTTTATGAGGTCTTGTTTTTCATTTACTCCTTACCTCAAAAAATTTGTCAAGCTCTTATACTCTAGGTAAGGAGGCAGAAGAGGCAGCTAAGTACTAGATACTAGAGTACTCAATAGAAATGCACAACAGCTTTCTTAGGAAAGGCTTTAGGAAGGAAAAAGAAAGAAAAGGATAAATTATTTTTCCTTCTTCAAATTATGCCTTTCAACTTTATTCCTCTGCAGAGTCACAAATTAACTTTGATAGTAAAACTACTATCAAGTGACTGCTGACATCAGTCCTTCTCTAAAGTACACTATGGAAATTATTCAGATTATCCTTCTTCTATCCCTAGGCTCTTGGCATGCTCAGTGTAACTCTGTGCATTTAGATGCCTAAGGCAA
>JAYDZK010000271.1:5052088-5071130 GCA_034509185.1 Euphonia xanthogaster | reverse complement strand
ACGGAGGCGGGGGGGGAAAAGGAGGCGGGGGAAACTGGAAAAAAATGGATAAAAGAAGGAAAAAGGAAAAAATTGGAAAAAAATGGAAAAAAAGAAGAAAAAAGGGAAAAAGAAAGGAAAAAATAGGGAAAACAAAAAATAAAAGAATAAAAAGAAAAAAATCCTCACAAAATCTGTCACAACCCAAAGTGAATTTCCTGACTGTGTAACAGCCACTGATGTGACTCAATCGCTCTTAGGAACAAAACCGTGCTTTCCCTGCGCTCCTTGGTATAACACTTCAAACAGGATAGTTTAATCAAGATGCGCATCTCAAACACGGAGTGTCCGAAATGGAAAAACACCGCGGCAGCACACAGTCCTGCACCCCGAGCGCCACTCAGGTGGCCACATGCGTGTGGCCTCGGTGCCATCTGGTGGCGGCCACTCTGGTGGCACGGCTGCTGCTGGCCCTGCACCCGTCGGCAGCGCTGGGATCGCAGCTGTCCCAGCCTTGGGCTGCTCCCAAAGAGCTGAGAAGGCAGGGGCAAACGCTGCCTGCTCACACCAACTGGGACCTCTCTGCCACCTCTTTGCTCTGCCCAAGTGTGTGACAAAGGCTTATTGTTCACTTCGGTGCCTACTTTTTGAAACTTTTCACTGAATGAATTCTTTCCCTTATCCTTCTCATTCACTTCCCAGCTGTACTAGCTTCAGAGCCATTATGAAGCTAATGTTAAGAGGTGTTATCTTTTATTAAACTGACTGATAAAGGTGGGAGAAAAGGAGAAAGTCATTCCACACAATAAAAACCTTGTGCAGTTTCCTCTCTTCCTGACAGATTATAAAAGCCAAAGGTTATGCAAGTATATACGAGACCTTTTCTTTATATATCTTGAAATTACTACTGTTTAAACTCTTCCACTAGAATTACTAACACCACCCACCCACAACAGCTCCAGGACTCTGGCTTCTTTTGCTTTCTCTCAGCATAGGTCACCCAGCTCCAGGATGTTTGTTCTGAGGTGAGCATCTAGCGTTGCCATCACACAGAGAGAAAAGTCTGCTGTGCAGCATCCCATAATATGAGCAGTATTTAACAAAATATTACAACTGTCCCCTGACACTCTGAGGGCAATGCCATGTCATTTGTAGCACTTGGGCACAGACTCCAGGGAGTGGGAAGCATGCACTGGCGACTACAACTCAGAGCCCTGCAGGGAGGCACAGAGGTGGATCTTCTTTAACTTGACTAAGAATGGAAGGGGTTTGTAGCACATGCTGCAAATGCTTGATGAGTAAGTTGTAAAATAGTCAGAGGGAGAAACAGTAAAGTCAGGACTTAAAGGATAAATTTGAATTTGGTCACTCCTGTTTCTAGTTTTTTCTTCAGATCCACCAAATACTGACAAAGGTGATAAGTCATGCATGGTTTTTTGATCACTCAGTAAACTATTCACAGAAAGATGAACATCTTGCAGGAAAAAAAAAAGCTAGAATGCTTGAAATAAAGCAAGAAGTGTAATTAATAAGTGGGGGACACTGCCCAGACTGTATTCCAGTATTTGTCTGGAAACAGATATACATCTCTGTAGCCACTCTGCATGACCTGAATCAGTGAAACGTGGCACAATTATACCATACAGTGATTGCTGGGAAGAGTGATAGAATAGGTAATTGCTTCTAGCAAATATACAGGAAATTAAAGTACCTTCCTTCCTCCACTCCCAAAAATGGCCTGAGTACACGGAGCAAAATTTAGAGGAACCACTTAAGCAGCAACAACGGTAACAGGACACTCTGATACCGACAGCAGGCATAGAAAGAAACGGAGGTGAAAGCGTTGTGAAGGAATAAAACAAGGAACAAGCTTGATTTGTCAAGTGAGGGGGGGAGTTACCAATGTAATTCAAAAAAGAAAATTCAGAGCTCTACAGAAAACAAAAACAAAACACGACAACAAAAAAAACCCCACCTTTATCCAAGTATTATTATAAATTAATTAAGGGGTAAAAAAATCTGGAAGACAATTGTGGTAAGCTCGTCTTGCTGTCCCCCATGGCTCTGGCAATGCAAGACAGCACAAAGCTTTAGGAGTAGCCCAGCTACACATGCTCTCCCTCTGGTCTGTGCTCTGAGAAGCCTTGTGCTCTGCAGAAAGCATCAGATCTACAGCACAGACTGAAAGCTTCCCAAGTTGTGCTGAAATCCTGTAATTTTGGTTTGCACCAAGCCTTACTGCACACTGGCAGAAAGGTCAAAGAACACAAGCATTCCAAATCTACTGCTGCCTAGAAGCACTGATTTAACACACAAAACATCTGTAACTACAAACATTCATGTTTCTTTATAGAAAGTAGTGTTCCACACATTCTCCTGCCAGAGGGGAAAGCCACACACATGGCACAAGAGCCATCACATCCAGCAGCTGTTGGATTCCCCAGTTCTATTCCCTGGTTTTGACATGGATTCTGAACCTGCTAAGCCATTTAAAGCACTTGGTCATCATCAGAAGTTTTACAAGCCTATCCATAGACCTTCCCATGGTTTTGAGAAAACCTCTTTCAATTAAAAAATGGCACAAAAGACTAGAGTCAACATGTTTTAACAACACCATTAAAAGGCTACAAATGAAACACTCTCGCTCTGATCACCTTTGCTGATTCCACTCCAACATCCCATCCCCAAGAAAGGCAATGGCAAATCACCATTGGCAAATTAATTAAACAAGTAAATTTACTAACTTAGGTCGCCTAGGGAGGACTGACTGACTTCTTTCCATGGAGGTTAAAAATACAGCACCCAGAGTCATTGTGCAGTAAGCTTTGTTGCTGTGATCGTGCAGCACATACCAGACAGATGGCTGAATGTCTAAAAGCACAAGGACAGGTGATGAACATTAATACCTTAGACTCAATTTCACATCCCTGCCTCTGTAAAAGTGTTCTTGCTGGTTGCCATTCCCCAAGACCCTTGACATTTCTAAATCCCGTGGTATAAGACTATGCTCTGCCACATAACTATTCTCTCAAATATGTTTTTAAACTACAAACCCCATTCAGTACAGACCATTACAGGTTGGTGTGATGACCCTTGAAGTAGTAATTTTGAAGTATTATGAAGTCGAAACCCAAAATGTTCTGCCTTGATGTCTCATGGTTTACTAAATAAACATCATATTACTGCACTGCACATGGAGAACACTGTACTTGCTACTGGTGTTGTGCTATCACAGCTGGAAGCATGAAAATATAAGCTTAGCAGGACAGCCACCTTTTCCTACTGCTGACATTAGTATTGCCCCTAGTAACAAGTATTAGAGATGCCAAGTTTTTCATCAAGTAATGGAGTTGCATATTTTCTTTGTATTTTATCAGTAGGCAGGATCCTGGAGGATCTAATGAGAAATTTCCTGTTCTGGAAAAACCTCTGGTAAAGTTTCCATGCATTTAGCAATGTCCTTCTCTTTAGGAGAAAAACAAAAGTGTCAATCACCACATAAACAAATTTCCTGCAGAGAACTGATATAATCTGTCATGATGATGTACAAGCAAATGCTTGTGAGTATTTGGAAAAT
This sequence comes from Euphonia xanthogaster, assembly GCA_034509185.1. NCBI lineage: Eukaryota > Metazoa > Chordata > Aves > Passeriformes > Fringillidae > Euphonia > Euphonia xanthogaster. Next base: position 5,067,574 of record JAYDZK010000271.1, on the reverse strand, counting down.
AATTTCAAAATGTGCAAGTTAAATACTACTTCTTGCAAAATGAAGTTCTCTGAATAACAATATCATCGATGCAATTCATGGCCCTTACAAGAGAGGAATATGGTTTTGGGTATATGAATTCAAATATATTGCACCAGGACTAAGCTCAGTCATGACTGTTATGAAATGTGATTTTTTTTTTATTTCACAATTCTAAGAACCTTCTTATACTAAACCAACAAATTTCTGTTTTGCAATAGCATTGCAAAATGACAACAGTTAACCTCCAGGCTAATTATCAAGACACTGAAGGATCATTGACATTTGGAGTTTTGGGAAGCTGGAAGACCTTCAGCAGTTCCATGAAGAACTGCTATCAGAATTGAGAGCACCATAGAAGCCACCACCACCAGATATTCATGCAGTCAACTCTCTAACCAAATTCCTCAGCATGTTTGAACAGCAAAAACCAATTCAATAAAATAGTTATATTTGGGACCAAGACCAAGATCTAAATATATCCCTAAATCTATAGGTCAGGTTTCACATACAAGTTATGAGTAAGTAAAAAGAGTAATTTATTTATTCAAAGAGTAATTTATTTATTAATTTTACATTCATAAAAAGTAACACACAAAGCAGAAAATGCAGGCTGCAAATCTATCAGATCAGATCCTACCAAAAAGTGGCACAGAAAAATCATCATTCCTTACTTTCATATCATACATATTAATGACTGGAATACTTTTAAACTGTATATAACATGATACATGAACACACATGTTATGAAATATGGCATATAATTAGCCTGACTGTCTGTAACCATCATCCTTATGTGCTCTTGTCTATGCAGAGACACAGCTCTGCAGACCACAGTGCTCTGATCCAATACTACAGTTTTAATACATCACTTACTTAAAACTTACTGTAAAAGGGAAGTGTTTTTCTTCCTCATTCTTTTCTGAATGCTTCACGTGCCCTTTATATATTCAAAACCACGTTTATTTTAAGGACAAATAATGCAAAACTACCCTTCTTCCCCATGCACTTGCCCAGAGAGCTCAGGTTCAGACTCCATGAAAGCAGACGCTCTCCCACACCCACTGCTTCAGCACTAGGCTATTATTCAATTTGTTGGTTTTTTTTTAGGACTGAGCTCTGAAATTGTAAATAAAAGTTAAAATACAAAGTATCCACCCTATCTTTTTCCACTATATAGCTTTTTCCAAGCGGTTGCAAAGATGACAAAGGTAATTGCAATGAAGATGGTGCCTAGCAAGTCTGTAAGGCTACAGAGAACTAAAACCCAGGCTATGGGCAAAGTTAATGAATTTTTTAAGATATTAGATAATTAGATGAGAATTTGAAGAACACTTAAAATGCGTACAGAAGTGTCCATTCACTAGAAAGGCTATCAATACCATTTCAAATGATCACTTAAGTAACTAAATTTTGGCACCATCTTGATCTACCAGGTAGATCTAGCATGGACTGGCCATATGCAAATTGGTCATTTCAGTTTGTAAAAAGTAAACAGCTGGGAGACTGAAGAAGTGAATGGAACTGAAATTGCCAGAGGCAGAAACTCTTACCATAAGTTGTTTCTAAGTTACAACAAAAATGTACACCTAAAAGGCAAGAAGAAACTCTTGTCCTTTCTAAAACTGTATGCAGAAAACAACAAATACCTTTTTATGAAAATCTTTGGTTACAGAACATTCTTCTGGTTAATTTATCCTTCTCCTTGACAAACAGACACATATCATATTCAAAATATCACAAAGAAATAAAGGAAAATAAAGAGAGAGCAGGCAGAAATTGGCAAGGAAATGCAACCATAAGAAAGCCCCAAGAGCTGACACCCAGACATTTGTTCCAAAGCCTGGCAGCTCCTGAGATAAGGAGGTCTGGAGACCACAGGCTGGAGACCACAGGACTGCCTCAGGTCCTACAGTGCCAGAGCTACTGGAAGACCACTCCACAGGTAGGACCATGAAGATCCCATGATTTTGTTTTTTAAACTTTTTAGGACTGCCTGCCTATGTCACAACCCTATTTTTGTAAGGACGAGGAAGTGCATAACCATTGGGCACACGGTCCTACTAACTATTTAACATACAGGGAACAAGAAACCCTCTTGGGTTTCTTAAACACATTCTGCATCTTTGAACAGTCTCCAAGCTGGATCTCTGCTTCATTTTTGGTAAACTTTAACAAAGGTTGGTGGCAAAGCTGTTTAATGGGCATGTGACACAATTAAGCAAGTCATTTTGTAAGCACTGGAACTTACTCTGCCTGCTCCCCACCCCAGCTTAGATTCTTTGCTGTGTGGTAACACAGCTAAGCCCACACTACAGTGCATGAGTTGGGAATGTGAATTTGTCTGTGCACCAATTTTCAAGAAGCTTGTGGAAAACTACCTTTGAACTATTTCTGCTCTGTCAAATTTAATCAACAGCAGCCAGGAAGTTCAAAATGTCTTGAGAGTTAGTAGACAGATACTAACAGAAAGGATTACCAGTGCAGGAAAACCCAGATGAAAAGTACATTCTCTCACCAAAAGCATTCTGTCAGCTCGTTGCAGAGTTATGTACTTAACAGTCATACAGTAACACACTTGGCAGATGAAATGATATAAATTATTTGCCTGGGATCTTTGTCTTCTCAACCAGCTATCCCCAGATGATTACATTCTGTTAGAAGAGCCACCATGGGCAGTTTCAGGACTCAGACTTCTTCCCATACTTGGCTCTGCTCACAACTTCTGCCTTATTTCTTTGCAGCTGTCAGCTCCTGCTGGAGTTCTTACCAGCCAGCAGAGGCTGTGAAAATAAGAAATAGGACAGCAGGTTGCAGTAACTCAGCATTCTGTGCCCTCCTCTCTCCTCCAGCTCTCACCAGAGGCGCCTCTGTCTGTGCCTGCTGCCTTCCCGACCCAGCTGATAACAGCAGCCAGATGAACTGGAGGGGGCTGTGGGAAACAGCAAATCAGCTGGACACACAACAGGACTGGAAGCAGACACCAGGGAGGTTCACAGTTTTCCCTCATGGACCTCCCTACACCTGAGCTATGCTGCCACCAAAGCTCTTCAGACCTGTACAGATTCAGCCTCTGTGGGGCACTGGGCAAGTAGAAGAAGAGTTTTGCATATGAAATCCCATGCATTGATGCTAAACCCAGGCACAGATTGATCCAGTCTTGGAGCTAAATCAATTAAATGCAAGTGAAAATGAAATAATAGCTCCCCTTTGACTAAATGCAGAAGTTTAAATAGCTACAAATCACACCCTTCCTCCAATACTTTCCCTGCTTTTCCAAAACATTCCAACAGCATAAACTGTTTATACTTCAGAGGCAAGTGCATACAATAGGCATAGAGCTTGTTTCCAACACAGCAGAGAAATAATTACATTGAACTTTTTACCTCCCACCTGCAATTCCTCCCCAAAAGAAACAATTGCAAGGCTAAACAATGATTTAGCTGAATGTTGACACTGTGGTTCAACAACCTACACAGTGCTCACATGAAACAATTTTTATGCATCCCCAATAACCAACAAAACCCACAGCAGCAAAAAAACAATAAAAGGAATATGTAATTTCCAAATCCTGAAGCTCTTAAACTTTTGAAAGTACGTATGGTTTGGGGGAAAAAGAGGCAAGTTCTTTCATCCTCCAATGGAGAGATTCTCATAATAAAAAAGGAATTTTTCACAATAAAATACTCAGCTGAGCCAAGCTTCTTTACAGTAACTGATTTACAAACCTATTTTTTACCAAGTAAACCCAACACAAGATTTGTGTTTTAGTTTCAGCTTTAAGGCTTCAGTTCAGTTTTCTCCATCTTGCACTGAGTCTTCCAGAAAGACTCTGATTCATTCACAACAGTGAATGAGGTACTGATTTCTGCCTCTAATGCAGGAAGGACTAAATGCCTTTTCTGAAGAATAATTCATCAGGTGCTACAGTCCAATAAAAAGCATAAATACATCCAGGAATTGTCCTGAAATACAGTCAAAAGCAAGAAAAACAATATTAGTATAAATTGGGTAGAAATTCTTTTGGTCTCCCCTTTTTTGCCAGGGAGTAAACAAAAATGTTGTACTGAAGGGCACTGCAGTGAAAGGGTACAAAGTAATCCAGACTTCATTAATTTCAGTGTAAAATTAAACATCCAGTCCTGACTCTGAATAGCCATTCAGAAAGCAAAGTAGTAAACTTGGATCACAAAATCAGGTTAAAAAAAGCACCAGCTCCAAGGGGGCAGTTATCCTGTCATTTTTTGTGGTTTTCCATAAAGACTGAGTCCTGCAAAATGCTTGTGGCTCTGCAGTTGATATTGATTTCTTATAGGCAAGAAATCATGATCATTGAATTTATATATGAAAATATAGCCCAACTCTCCAGAAGGAATTAACCTGCAAATAAAACTGGAAAGAAAAATACAGCTTACAGAATTTTCTTAGCTCAGAAGCTCTTCAGTGTACACGACTGTCCACACAGCTCCTGAAATAACTAATTCAATCCCCCACCCTCAGGGACCTCACAGTTCTGCAAGACACAATTTTAGTCCACAGTTTACGAATGTTATGAACTGACCAGAACAGAATATGCTTCTCAAATCTCTGTCTGCTTGCTCACTTTCTCAAAAGAATGGGCCCCAAAATCTTGTAACTAAAAGGCATCAGATTATCCCAAATAAAATAATGGGGAGGTGGGAACTGTTGGCAAATATAAAAAGGTACATATTTTATCTTTTTTCTCCATAAAAGCTGATTCTCGGAAGTCTGACTTGACAAAAGCACACATAGTATTTATTCATTTGTATCACTTGTGATTCCCAAAATGCCCTTTTGTGCAGCTGTTGGAGGGAACTCTAAGCACTATTTGTAAGTAGATTAAATGCAATGAAAAACAAACCAGATCTAATTTGGGAAGATCCACAGTCAAACATCTTAAGGCCAAACTATTAAATTTAAGATAAAGCAGCTGCTACCATCTTTGCAGTTTTTATGCCAAAATACTCCCCATTTCTCAATTAAGGAACTTTCATTTTTAAGTATTTCACTTTTCGGATTCTGTGGCCTCTGCAGCAAGCCAACTTCCAATTTTCTTTTATTCTTGGAGTGGTGAAAATCCCTTTTACAGAAAAATAAAACAAACTAAAAAACCCTACAACAGGTCTAAAGAAAAAAAAGCCTCATTTATCCTCTCACTTCAAGATATACACTACAAATTGAGTATAACCACTTATGTCAAAACTTAGGGATTACAGCCCCTTCTTTGACAAGTTATTTGAATAAAATATTTTTAGCTTTTTTTCCCTTTAAGTTGGCAATCAACAGTGAATGTGCTAAGTTGTTTTTCTCACTAATTCAAAAATCAGACTCTCCACTCACTACAGAAATGTGCAAGTCTTTCTTCAGGTTCTCCTTCCACAGCTCTTCCTTGTCTATTCATTCACCAAGAAAACGCTTGAGAGTTGCCAATACCAACATGACTAGTGTTCTTTTGCCTGGTAACACTACAGAAATATCAAGATGATACAAGGAAACATTTTGGTTTGCTTTTCTTGTCCTGATGGCATAGAGTTAAACAACTTATTTTGAGCAAAGGACACAGTTTTGCATACACACTGGGGAGAAATGCTGTACAAGATTACAGCACACTGAAAAGAACTCAATTTCCACCATTGCACAGAGATCCAAACTACAGAAGAAACTACCTCACACACACAAGAGTAAATAAACACACTTCTAACTGTGCTAGAGGAAGAGTGTGAAGGGCAAGAAGTCTTGGGAAAAAAAGGCTTAAATTATTTAGGCATGCATACAGAAGTCAGTTTGTGAAAAGAGGTAAAACCTGCTTATCCAGGGATATCAAGAACCATGGGGCAAAGGAGGGGATTCCCATCACAAGACATGATCCCATGCCCTTCCCTATATCAGGTCCTGAATCAGGGAGACTCTCAGTACACAGCAGAATTGTTTTCTCTGCTTGTTCTCTGATTGTTCACTTCAAGCTGCCTAAATTCAAACTTACTGTTGAGACAGAGGGAGAAGGAAAGATGCAAGCCTCCATCCCAACCCCTGTGCATGATTAAAAGTTGAGAAGTACTCAAAAAAACCTAATCTCAAGAAGAACATATCACAATGAAGATATCTACCGTAGAAGAATATTAAGTTAAATCTCATGCACATGTTGACTACTACTTTAAATGACAAGTCTTCAGTTACAGAAATCAGCAGAATGCAGAAAACCATAGATTGTCCCTCAGAGACCTTGAGAAGTGTTGCTGCCTCTATGACAGTGCAGAATACCCATTGTTGAGTCGATTTGAAACTGATCTCTTCCTAAAAGCCAGGTTTAAGACAACCCCTGACCACAGGAATTTACATAAACCACCTGAGTTCACTCAGTTCTCAGGCCAGGCAGCCTCAGAGCTCAGCACTGAAAGTAAGGCCTGCACTAACCACAGTCATCATCAAAATCCTTCTGAGGAATAGAACAAAAATACACAACCTAAACATAAAAACCAAGCAGCCCAGTCTGCCCTGCAGTCATGCCAGAGTGAACTTCAGAGGATGAACCTGAGCTGCTTGTGACCATGAACACTATTTTCTGCTGGCTGAGGTAATTTGTGCCCTTAAACACCCTGAAGTCATTGGTTTAGAACATAACTGATGCTCATGTCCTAAGAGCAGTGGAAAATCTGTCAAAATTAGCACAGTCCTGGACAGTTTATAATTCCTACCAAAACTAGGGAGGAATTTATAATTCCTACCAAAACTAGAGATCCTGAAAGGACTAGGAAAACATATAACATACTAAAAGCAATTTTTTACATCTGATACTCACCAGTAAGTATTGGTGGAAGGAGATAAGCAATGAGAAGGGAAAAAATACCTAAGATATTTGAAGTTTATATAGTTAAAAGATTTCCAGACAAGAACCTGAGCAAAAGTCCCCAAACATTATGTTTGTTCTGAATTGTAAAGACTCATTTCCACTTGTTCACTTCAGCACGAAAGAAAAACCATCTGTATACAAATGCAAATTAAAGAACTTTCTGCCAGTCCCAACACACCATGAAATACGCTTCTTCCATTTCAAACCATTTTACTACAATTTAGGGAAGATTACTATTATAATGTTACCCTCTTTAATTTCTTTTTTTATACTGAGTATGCAGTTTTCTATTTGGCTAATCACGCAGTTGTGATTATAAAACAAAAATATACACTACACCGAATCTGAGCAGGGAACTCATTTATTAGAACTTAGCCATGTCAAAGAAATGAAAGCAGATAAATGGAGTTTTACTGCTGATTAGCATCAAAACAACATGAGTTTTCACACAGTTTTTTCCCCCCAAGCTGTGGCAGGGGATAGGGAAATAAGAAAAATTATTGTAGCACTGTATTTATTTAAAAATTGTTATTTAGATTAATGGTTGTTTATGGCAAACATTATTTAAAGATAAACTACAATATTTCATAATGAATGAGTTTGAATACAGATTATAATATCCTTATACCACATTAAGATATACATTAGAAAAGATGAAGCAATTGCTACCAAATTTATTTTCTCTTAATTCATTTAACTGGTAATAAAATGAAACAAATCTCTGGATCCATTTTCAAATTAAACTAATTTTTTACAACTAGCAGTTGCAAAAGTGGTTTTTGCATCTTTACCAAAAGCATTTGCTCCTGATTAGATATTCCAGTGAGTTCTGCACACTTGGCCCCATCCACTTACTGCACCGAGAGATGTGCTGTGCATTTCTTCATCTTAAATTCTACATCCTCACATCAGGTTGGGCTGCCTGATTGGTTACACAGGGCACAGTGCTAAAAACCCAAAAATGCAGTGACAGACATTTGTGCTGGCAAGTGCCAAGAGAGAAATAATCACCGTCAAAAACAGATAAGAAGAAATAAATTTCAGATGAGCGACTGACAACATTAGTGCAAATCCCCAAGAGCAGAAAATGGTGGTTTTTTTACCACAGATTTTTAGGAAAAAATTTAGGCTTTAGGGGAAATCCAATATCAATGGATGATTCTCCCTGGTTTAGCAGTCAGAACAAGACTTCAGAGCATCCAGCAGTCCCAGAAAGCAGAGAGCTCACTAACAGTAGAATTCAAGAACTCCCTGTAGCACTAATGGGGAAAATGATCAAGATGACAGAACAAAAATAAAACATTGGTTTCCATTGGTGTTCGGGGTTTTGTTTGGTTTTTGGGTCTTGTTTTTTTTTTTTTTTTTCCTTGGAAGACAATTCAATGGGCTTGGAATACAGCTTGCTCCACTAGAACAGAAGTATTGCTTTTCTCTAGAAACTGGAGGATTCTGAGTAAAATAAATTCTTGGATAGTCCTTCCGTAGTATTAATTATAGCCATTTATGAACAGATATTTGAACACCACAAAATCAGTTTTTAATTGTGCTTTTACTCAAACTGAGAACAACAAGCACTGCGAGTTTTACCATCATCTACCTAATCACTATGAAAAAGAACAATCAGTTGATGCAGAAGTAGAAAAGGTTACTGTAATGTCAGTTGCAAAGAGAGCCACTCCTGCACCCATAATCAGCTTCAGGGATTCTATCCATGTCAGCAGGATTTTGAGCCCCAGCTTTGCTTGGCATGGTTCATTAAATCAGAGGCTGTTTTGCAATGGCCAGTTTTCTGTTCCAGATTCATTGCCATCACACACAAACACATTTACATATACAGAGAAAACAGCAACACCTGCATCACACACAGCAAGAGTGATCAATAAATCTTCCATACAGCATTTGTAGGGGATGGACCTTGACAAAACCAGCAACTGAGCACCTGGCCCTGACAGAAGTGCTAGCAGAGGGTGTACTCAAAACTGCTGAATGTGATCACATAGCAGCAGTCACACATTTTCTGTTCATCCTTTATGACAGTCATGGGAACGTCAATTACCATTTCTTAACTATCCCACTGTTGTTATTTTAATATATTTGCTACGAGAAAATCAATATAATGCATGGATACATTTCCAGGAAGGTCAAACTTGTTTCCACATAATACTTTAAAATACACACTTTATATCAGTACTTTCCAAGGTGCTTAAAGAGTTGTGCTGAACAGTACTGTATATAATTTTAACTGATCAAAACCCTAGCAAGGGCACTGAGCAACTACTGCAGCTGAATGTGCTACACCGACATCAGCAACAACTGATATAAAGAAGAACAAAGGGGTTTTACATAATAAAACACAATGTTTGAGTGTTTATTTACACTACTATTGAAGTGGTTTTCAGATACTTGTGTCCTTCATGCAGAAGGCTTACCATGATTATCATGCTGAACTGCCAAAATCACCTGCAGCATTTGGAATTGGCACCAAAATAAGCAGACGACAAAATTACAGGTGTCCAAGACCATTATTTCTCTTAATTGATTTAACTGGTAATAAACAGAAACAAATCTCTGGATCCATTTTCAAATTAAACTAATGTTTTACAACTAGCAGTTGCAAAAGTGGTCTTTCCATCTTTAACAAAAGCACTTGCTTCTGATTAGATATCCCAGTGAGTTTTGCTCATCTGGCCCCATCCATTTACTGCACCCAGAGATGGAGCAATCTGAATGACACCAGTTTTTGTTCATAAATGTCACAGTCCAGTTACACATACCATGTGCCTGACTAAATAAAATTATCATACTTTAGCCCCTTTCATTACGCTACACTGTGTTTAACTGTAGGGAAAACAGGGTATAAAAGAAACATTAAATACAGAATTTTCTCTTACTTAGGAGTATCTTTTACACATTCTCATCTTCAGTAAAGATAATCTATAGTGGGGACATAAAACTGTTTCTGTTTCTGAACTTTTCTCCCCAGCATTAACCTTTGTAATAACCATATTTGGAATATCCCCTCCCAGCAGGAAATAGATCTGAGCTCAGTGTGAGGTTAATGATCTTTGTGCATTCACTTTTCAACCTATAGATCACTACTGAGTATTGTATTTTCCTTTGCTCCAGAGTTTGATCAAGGGAACATTGTTTGACAACACCACATTCTTTGACAAGTTCTTTAGGAAGATGGACACATTAAAGACAAGAGAAAGAGACTGGAATAAAGAGACATGCACTTCATTAGAGTTATGATGATTGGAACAAATGTAACACAATATGAAAAGCCCTTAATCACTTCAGAGCCACATTGTTACCTACTTGTATCCCTGTAATGAGTAATTCTAAACTCCCAATGGAATTAATTTCCAGAACAAAGTACATGTCACTTGGAAAGCAGTTTAAATTCAGCCAGAAAATACAGTTGTTTCTATCCTGTAAAACCAAAATTCATTGTACTAGTATCACAGCAAATACAGCACCATTATTAAAGTGGAAAGAGCCACATAAGCAATAGCATTCAAGGTGCCAACCAGGGACAAGACAGCTCTTAGAGGGCAGTAACAGAGAACACTACCTCAAATTATGATTTCTTGGACAAAAGCTGTTTGTTTAGCTTTTTTATACCACAGACATCCTGATGGGCACATGAATGCAAATAAAATATGAAAATACTAATATGCCAGCAGTGCAATTACTAAATCAATCACAATTCGTAATAATCATCCAAAACTGGGAACTGAGTTATTGCCCAGATAAGAGACAGACAGAAATATTTGGAAGAGCAGTTAGAAGCAGCACAGAATTCCACTGTCCTCTCCCACATGAGCCCAAAGGACTGATATCCATTGAGAGCTGCTGATGGTGATGGAGAGGGGCAGGAGGAATGTTAACAATCTTCCCCTTTTGACCCACATCAGCCCGAGATCACAAAGCAGCTTTGCAGGGATGGAAAGAAATAAGGCCCATGAAAAGAAATGCAGGCCACCCACAAGAAGGTATGCTGAGCTGACACAGACTGATGCATCTGCATTCTTCTCTTCCTTTTATTTTCCTAGACCTGTTTGATTTATGATTCAATTAGAACAGCAGACTGTATATCTTATCTTTATATTGAAACATTGCTGTTACCCATGAGACTTGATAAAAATAGCCTCATTTGGGACTTACCAACCTCCTTATTGCTAGTCCCAGGCTTTTCCAACCACTAAACCAGGTGCAGGTGAATGTGTCACAATTTATCATTCCCCTCCAGAAAGATGTTGCTTCCAATGAATTTCCCTAGAATGCAGGATTAGCTCCTACAGGAGGTCTGCTGGAAAACTGTATCACTCTTCAGACTTGTCCCATTGTTTCTCAATGCGTTTGGCTTGCTGCCTCTGACACCTGGGTTTCCAACACCACGGTGTTTATTTATGAATCATTACATCACAGAAATCAGAGGCAAGGCTCAACCTATTTACATAACACCTTCTGCAGCAGTGAAACCAGATAGCAAGGCACCTGCCCTGCTCCCTGCCACAACAATCCTACAGCCCCTCTCTCCCAACTACAGCAACAAAACACTTCCCAGAAATGTGCTGTGAGCTACACCACCAAAATGACTAAAGGCTGCAAAGTTTAGCCTGTATCAATTGAAGGATAAAGCAAAAACTCCAAGAGCAAGAGTACCTTACTGAATTAAAATCTTTACAAAGTGATAACAGAGGGATGGAAGAAAATAAACAGGGTCTTTTGCAGAGGATTGCAAGGATCAACAGAGTTCAACAAGAGATTTGATGCACCAAGAGAGGGAGGGGGGGAAAAAAAACAAACAAAAACCCAAACCAACTAAACAAACAACATGGAAGAGAAAGTTCTCCGCTGTGTAAAGAGTATTCAGAACTAAGGCACCTGAATGAGATGTTGAAGGCACAGGCTGAATTCCCAGCTGAGGACATAAACACCAAGTCTAAGACCAAGCAAGTCCCAAAATCAGCCCTGTGAGCTACATATGACCCCAACTATAAAAGCTGAAGCCCTGCACCGCTTGTTGCTGTATTACATGGCAAATGTTTATGAGGTGGATGCCATTTAGGAGGCTCTGCCCTTTTCCTTCTTCACTGTTACTAGTTCCCACCAAAGGCTCCTATCACAGAGTAAGGCTGTCTCATGCATTTGCAAAGTCATGACCTGTGAAATTATTTGCCTTCTCAGACAAATGCATATGTGCTCTCTCTGCAATATTCTTTGAACAGGAGCAAGCAGAATCCAGATATAGAGAAGAATATGAAAGGAAATTGGTTCTGCTATTGGAGATTTAAAACACTGAATCACACTTATAGGTCCTTCACCTGCACAATGGGGTCATGTCTGTGGCACAAGTCATTACTTTCACTAATTTAAAGCCCAGTTAAATTTGAACACAATCTCTTTGTAGCTATTATGCCTAAAATCTCAAACAGCTTCAAGAGAGCAAGCCTAGGGGTATGTAATGTTCTCAGCTAAGTGTTGTAAGAGGCTGTTAATATTCCATCTTTGTCTTCCTTTATCTTACCACACTTTAAAGACAATTTGCTCCATGGGTCTGGGTGATACATGTACCAGTTTATGTAGCTGGGATCTTGCACCAGGCAGTCATATGGGTAAAGATAGGGGTAATAAAACAATTACTATGCCTGAACTATAATCTCTGCTGATCGTGACTTACAGAAGTGGCCTAGGATATCTACAAAAACCAAACCCACCAAAATACAACACAATGCAATTTATCCTTTTGAATAAAATACAAAAATACTCATACAGAATCCCCCTCTTTTTATTTAAAGGACTGTCAATAAACTGTTTGCCTTTACAGAATAGCACTGTGGTCACTGGAGGGTAAGTAATGAATAATTTTTAAGTTTTGAGAAAGTTACAAAATTTATTCATTCCTCTAGTATTCCCTTGAAAGATTATGATAAAGTCAGTACTACCTTCTTGTTTGGCCAAGTTAATTAACCTCTCCCTTAATACCCATCACAAGATAACTAGTATACATTATCTTTTAATATTATAGCATACTTTCACTATAATTAGATGTCTTCTTGCTCTCCCTGAATGCTGTATTGATTGTCAGAACAGAAGACCAGCTGACTCACCCCTTCTGCTCAGTTTCCAGTGTTCTATTCTACCACAAAGATACAATTTAAAGAGCACCCTGGTGTCACCCGACCTTGCACAGTCCCCCCTCACCACGCACACAAATCATTCTTTACCTCCTCACCCAACATCACACATCCACCCCTAAAACAGCTCCATGAAAGGGTCAGTCCTGCAGAGCAGAAGGCATCAGTTTCTTGGGATTCCTCCACAACAGAAACAGAAAGCTCCCAAAGATGAGGAGACTTGTAAAGAAACAAGGAAGATTCTAATGATTCAAATTAACTCTCCTCAATGAGGAACACCTGCACCACCCAGGTGCACCTGACTTTTGTGCTTTTAAAATCACCTGTGGGTTCCCATATAGATCAGATCATCTCAGTGAGAAAAGGCTAACAAGTAATGATAATTTTTCAGCATTGTCAGATCCCTTCTGTGGTGTGACCAGGAGTTCTTTGCTCAGCTAAGTTCAGCAACTTCAAGATGAGTTTTCTTCATCCTAAAGCTGAACAGATGTCCTGAGGAAACTGAATCTGCACAGAAACCACTATGTTGGCCAAGGCAGCACTAAACTATTAAATGCACAGAAACAAGTCTGAAATTACAGGATGGAAAGGAGAGCTTAAATAAAATCACCCCCATGCACACCCATACCCTCCCCCCCCTCAAAAAAAAAATAGGGCAAGAAACAGAAAAGCAGATAATCTTCTAAGAGTGAGACACACGCAACAAAAATCTACAGATTAGTAAACTGGGTCAAAACCAAGTTAGAGCTGTTTGCATAACATTTCTTTGAAAATAGAGGCTTCCCACCATAGACAGCTTCAGACTTCTAAATTTTAAATTCGGAAGCAAAACAGAGACAGCTGCTTGAACATCTTCCTAGTGCTAAGAAATTCCTCACAAACTACATCATCAGCAACCTCAAAACAGGAACAGGCAGGAATTCTGACCCCCACAGAAATAAAAGCAGAGGAACTCCTGCTGGTTATGAGGCCATGGTGTGGTCATTCATAATCTTCTTAATTTCTGCTTTTTAATAGAGCAAACTAATTGTCATGGAACCTAGAAATTCCATAGTCTTTTCTTTAAAAGGCACACATACTTAAATTATGGTACTAGTAACAACAGCATGCAAAGATCATAAAACTAGCTCACACCTGTTCTGTGCATGTCATCTGAAAATTACCTTTATTAAAATTCCTTTAAAAGTATTTTCCAAAACAGATGGAAAACATCATTGAGGTTTTAAAACCTAAAAAACCCAGTCTCCACGAAGACTCTGGTAGGAAACCAGCTCTCCTACAACATTCACACGCCATCAACTCCTCTGCCATTTCAGAATCTTCAGATTCTCTATTAAAAGGAGCTGTCATCACAGCCTGTTTTCACTAATAACAGGTCAGTGCAGAAGCTCAGCCAGGCCTTGCTTCAGCAGTGGAACATAGGGCAAAAGGAAATACTCATGGTTTTGCCATGCAAGACTCCTTTCATTAGCTCACAGCTTTTTCCAAGTCATGATCAGATGGGATCAATAAGGCCTCCTGATAAAGTCATGACGCATACTCCAGATATTATATGGAAATTTTGAAGAATTTCTCCTCTGAAGGGCAACAACCTCAGAATGCCCTTGGAGGAGAACAACTTCCTGAATTTTAAAAGGTGATTGAAGTATGGTGCCCTTTCCTCTCCAAAGAGTCAGGGGGAACTGAAGCTTTAAGTGCATTTAAGCTAAGAAATTACAATATAATCAAGTAGCTAATAGTAGGTTCATTTTTGTGGGATATCCCAGGGGAGTAGGAAGAAAGAACAGCCACTACTCCAAGACGAAACAGGGTGGGTTCTGCTCAAGAGGATACTAAAGCTGGGCAAGACTCTAGGCATGCACAACCATCACATGAACAATGAGGCAACAACTGACACAAGCAGAGCCAGGCTTCTCAGAATGTCACAAACACACTAATAAATACTTTATTGAAGCAAATTTCTTTGCTGTCCTCTTCATCTACCTCTGAGCTACAGAGCCTGTCAAGCATCCCCATGGCAAGGGAAGCAGACACACACAGTGCAAGCAAGTATTATTTCTATGTGTTTTATGTGCATGCTGATGTAATTCAACAGCTGAGAGGGCAAAAGTGACCAGACCCAACCAGCAGGCACACATGAAACTCATCAAAAGAGTAGCAAAGTTCTGGAACTCAGTAACTACAGAATATGAGAGCAACAGCTCCTACTACTTTTCCCCCCTCCCTAGATTGAAAAAAAAAAAAAAAGAACATTTCCTTTCCCATTTTTGACCAATTACAAAAATTTTTCAAAGAAAATAATGGAATCTAAACTAGCTTTACCAAATTAAAGAAAAAAATAGGCTTAAAACTATTTTGAAGGATTTGGTTTGGAAAATTCAAGCCTCAAAACTCTCCTTAGGCATGTCAGCATCATAAATAGCTATTAAACACTACATATCAGAAGTCAAGCAC
>JAYDZK010000271.1:5041051-5051988 GCA_034509185.1 Euphonia xanthogaster | reverse complement strand
ACATATCAGAAGTCAAGCACAAAACTCACATAAATAGAAAATATTACCCTCATGCCTCTAATTCCTCATCACATCATGCCTCTGGAAAAAGCTAACAAGTGCCACCAGCTGTTAAAAATAAAACAAAAAGTCTTCCTTAGCCCAAGAATAAAACTCCCTCAAAGAGCTAATGAAACTTTGCCTGATTAAAGACTGCAAAACCATGCTTTTCTCAGAATTAATGCAACATGCCAGGTTCTATTTTGTCATACCAAGGGCCATGCCAGCAGGAGCACAAGTACCATTGTCAACAGATTATCACAAACCCTAATGTATATGGAAAATAATCCCACTCCAGACAATAGAGAGTGGCAAAAATAACTTTTAATAGGTAACCAGCAACTGGATTAGTATGTCAATAGTTTTTACATGGTGTCAAGAGCACTGAATTTTGAGAAACAGTATATAAGAACAGAACTCAGAGTTTGGAGTGGAGAAAAACAATCAAAAAATAAGCTGATAAAATGTAGGATAAAACCAGAGTAAACTGCAAGGACAGGAATTTGCCTGTATTGAACAACTGTCTGGAACTGAGGCTCATGTGGTCTGATCTGTATGCTACACAGGGAGGGGTTTGGGAAAATAGTTTAGTTGGGTTTTTTTTGGTTTTTTTTTTTTTTTTTAACTGCAAAACTGCCATTTCGCCCAGAGTTCTCAATGACTGAATAACATTTGCATGTATTATTGTTTTTCAGAGCAGTATGATTGGACTTGCAGTCTCACAGATCGCACTTAAAAGCTTACTCCATGAAATAAATAATTTACTGCTTAAGTGGAAAGTTTATTTTTATTGCTATTATTTATGTGATAACAACATGGCTGTCATATTTGAACTGCATTTGGGTTCCCCCCCCTCCCCCGCCCAACAACTTGACCACTGTCTCCTCTCTTCCCACAAACCCCCAGTTTTAAGCTAAGTGGCAAAAAGCATGAAAGTTTTTCATTGCTGAAGTTCAAAGATCTCTTTCAAGCCGTAGACAATCCCCAAATTTTCAGCACCTTAAATATATCAAATAGAAACACTTTAGAACAAAGCACAGCACTCTAGGTGACCTACAAGCATAATTAACTTCTAGGCATTGACTTTAAGAGTGCCCAGGGTGCTGAGGCCAAGAGCTGTCAAAACAAAAAAACTAAAACAAGAAACTAACAAAACTAACTCAAACAAGAAAGTACATTCTAGTCTTCCTGTCATGTTTTAGAAACACAAGCTTCTGAACAAGACATTTTAGAAAACACCGAAGTGAAATAAACACCAAAGGGCCATCCAAATAATCAACAGCAAAGTACTGCAGGACTATAAACAACCTTGAATATCAAATTATTTTCTTATGCCATTAACAATTTTAGCTCTGCAAAGCCTGGAAATTGTCTTAGGAAAAACTGTAGCTAGCTTTTTATTTTATTTTAATTATTATTCACATAACTTTGTAAATCAGTGCATTACAACAGACAGATCTCATTTTCTCCAAAAAGAACATGAGCAATAAATTAGGATCTGGAAAAGATGGGAGAGGTGACAGTTTTTCAATAATGGAAATCCTCATCCTCTAGCAGGCATCAACAGAGTAACAGCACATGATAGTACAGTATCATTTGGAACATGCAATGAGCATTAGTCAATTCCCACAGAAATGAGAGACAGATTAATGGCGGCAGAAATATTTTTGTAAGGAACTCACTAACAAGCGCTGACTGTGTCAAAGCATGTCCACATCTCCAACAGGGAGCACTAGCAGTGTCTCAAGATGTGAGCATCTTACATACCCACCACACAGACACCCTCTAAGTTTAGAGTCTGACCTAAGAGTCTTCTCAAACCAATGGGAAATCTGCTGCCCCTGACAGACTGAACAGTCAGAGGACAAAGCTGAGTCTCTGCTGATCCTGAGGTTATTCCAAGCCCAAGATTGTAACACACACAATTTGGAGACAGAGAACAGTCACCACCTTCTTAAAGAACTCAACACTTCCAACCCAGCCTAGGTTACGAACCTTTCAGAGAATAAGTTTTTAAGTTACCCACTTTGTGAACACACAAGGCTGTATTTTCTCTCTTTATCGTTGAGACAATTGATGAAAGAGAGGGAAAAATGCCTGGAGCTCTGACAGCACAGTAAGAAGCACCATCTTCTTGCTCAGGGAACTCTCCTTCAAAACACAAGGCTCACAAAAAGAAGAGAGAGGTGCTAGGCAGCGGGAACACCATCTTGCCTAACCAGAACTTAGAGGGCTTGACTGCCAGAGCAGTGACTTATTTCTAGCTGATCAGTCCTCCTGGGGTGTTAATTTACATTCCATTTCAAAGCACCACACAGATTTGAGGGAGAAACATGAGAAACCATAACAATCTACAGTAAAACAGATAACAGTCCACCTTCTGTGTCCAGTTAAGTGCTTCAAGTAGTAGCAAAAGTGGTGTTAAAAGCAGGAAAGTTTAATGATTCAAAAGATACCAACTTCAGGGAAGAAAAAAAACCAAAAACCACTAAGAATACAGCTGATTCAGCCTTGATTAATTATACCTTCAATCTTGAAAGTTTTCAGTTTTAGTTTCAGGAGTTCTGGGCACGCAGCCCAAAAAAAAAAAAAAAAAGGTGGGTGAGAGATAATTCATTTAACATACTTTCCCAATCCCTTTTCCCTAAACTTACTTCTAGTGGAAGAAGTATCATTTTGCCAGTAATAAGCCAAAATATACTCTTTCTTTGCCCTGAGAACACAAATCTCCTCAGCTAAAATGGATTATGCCATTTGTGCTCAGTAGGAAGAACGCGGGACCAGCACACTCACAACACAAGGCAGCATTAGTGAGAGCAATAAACAGAGTGATCACAACGAATACCTGGGGCAGACAGACCACAGCAGCAAAGCTCCTTCACCTGACCCTGTGGCCTCGCTCTAACCGCTGCGGAGGAGGGAAGGCCAGGGAGAAAAACAACTCCTGTGGCCGCTGGGGCCACGGTGAAACGAAGCCTTCACCAGCATCTTCTCTTCACCTGCTCCGCAGCACCGCTGAAGGTGGTTTGCAGTGGATGGCCCTGCGCAGCCCCCCGGGTGCTGGGATGTGAGTCGGCCGTCACCGTCCCCGACAGCGACCCGCACACCGGGGACGGCAGCCGGGTGCGGGGCCAGGTAGGGATGTGGGAGCCTCCAGCCCTTACCTGGGTGGGTTTTCAGCCTCCGTCCCGCAAGCACATCGCTGCCTCACGACA
This sequence comes from Euphonia xanthogaster, assembly GCA_034509185.1. Classification (NCBI taxonomy): domain Eukaryota; kingdom Metazoa; phylum Chordata; class Aves; order Passeriformes; family Fringillidae; genus Euphonia; species Euphonia xanthogaster. Next base: position 5,048,734 of record JAYDZK010000271.1, on the reverse strand, counting down.
GAGGTGTGAAACACAAACAAGGCAGACACGTAAAGCACGCGCAACACACCTGCGCCCCAAAACGCCACATTCCCAACAGAGCGGGGCATTAACGCGGGGGGGTCGCGTGTTGTTTTGGGAGAGGTTTGGCCACCGCTGGCCCCGGCAGAGGCAGAGCCGCGCGGGCCTCACGGCGGGGCCAGGGAAGGCGCTCTCGGCTGCAGCCTCGCACCTGGGCGGGCGGCGGCACAGCCGCTCCCCTCCCGCCCGACCCGCCGCTCACCCCGCGCTGACCCGGAGAGCCCACGAGAGAAGGGAGGAGGAGGAGAAGGAGGGAGGGAAAAGAAGAAAAAGCAGAAAGAGCCGCCGGTCCCGCGCCCGCCTCTCCCCGCCCGAGGGCTGCGCGCTCACCTGGTCCCTGCCGCCCCGTGCCGCGGAACGCGAGGGGAAGGAAGAGGAGGAGGAGGAGGAGGAGGAAGCCATGTTGCAGCGCTCCCAGGCTGCGCTCCTCACCTCGCCCAGCCGTCCCGGGCTCACCCCAGCGCCAGGCCGTCCTGCCCGCGCCGCCGCCTCCGCAGGTGGGGCCGGGTCCGCCGCGCTCTCCTTCCGCGGCGGGCAGGGCACGGGGGGCGGGCGCGCTGGCTCCGGGACCAGCACCGCCGCCGCCCCGTCCCGCCCTGTGTCTGGGCCGGCCGCGCCGGAGGTGCCACAAGGCGGGGGTAGCGCCCCAAAGTCCGCCCTGCTGGAAAACCGGGAGAGCGGTCGCTGCCGGGGGCTCCGGAGGGCAGGGGAGCCCCCTCAGCCGCCCGCGGCTCACCTGGACACGGCGCGCTCTGCTCTGCCCGCGGAGCGCCCACAGTATGAGGGGGAGAGAGCTCAGCTGAAGTTTGTTAAACAAAACTGCAAAGCCAACCAAACCCTCGCGCTGGGCGCTGATGAGCTCCGTCCCATCGGAAGTGCCACAGGTGTAGTGTGTTCGCTGTAATGCAAATGCGAAACTGCTCGCACATTGGCGGCGGCGGGAGAATGGCCATCGGGAGCTGCACCTTCGGACAATGATTAGCTGGTACTCCCTCAGAGCGCGCTCGAGCCTGGGGGAATCAGTCCTGGTTTTCTCTCTCCCCCAGCCCAAGATGAGGGCTGCACAAACCTCACAGGTGAGATTCTACGGTGATCAAACCAGCAGTTAGTTCTGCTTGTACTTTTTCTCAGTTTAAAAAATGTTTTAGTCAATCTCATTTAAACGTGTTTTATCACAGCACAAAATTGTGAAAGTGTTGTAAAAGCAATTAAGATTACTTTAGTTTTGACTTAAATTACTTTATTCTATCATCACTTCTCACCAGGCTGTCCTGGTGCATCAACCCCTTTTCCTGTTTTAATTAGAAACCATTTGTAATGGTGTAACACAACAAATGCTATTAAGCACTAATGTACCTGGAAATATTGGTGATAACAGCTTAATCCAGTTAGTTGTGCTACCGAGTGCCTTAGTGCTGTAGGCGCAATTTATGAAACACGTACCCAGCTGCATAAACTGACTAGAGGTGTTTACACGCCTTTGGATACTGTGTAGCTAATTGCTTGTCACTCCCTCTCTCCTGTAAACTTTTTTCTTTGTACACAGAGCCAAATAAAAATATTTAACCAATGACTTTGGCTGTGTCTCACATGGAGAAGGTAATTCCGCAGAATGTTTTTATCCCTCTTGTTTTGGATGTGACTCATTTCCTCAGCCCACTTGGAGAACTGGGAGCCAGAGGAGATGGGGGAAAAAAGATCACAAGCTCCCTGTTGGCTAAAAGCAAGCGTGAAGCAAGGCTGGTCACATCCCCTGATGGGCAGTGGCAATCAGCAGTTCTGTGCCTGGCTCACACACTTTTTTTTTGCAGCTCATGGACCACACCATCACTGCACACCATCTTCCATGGCTCCTTGGGAAGGACAGTTAGAGACTTCAGTGGGATTTGCAAATTGAAAAAGAAAATAACACCTTAAGGGGAAAAAAAAGGTTTACTTGAAATGAAAAGTGGTTTTGAAGTTACTCTTACGATTGCTAGGAGGAGGAATATTTAAACAAAGTCAATTGTGATATGAACACGTAAATCCATATTGTATTTCCACAGGCTTATAAACCTCACTTGTCTCATCTACACTCCCACCTGGAAGAGTACAGCTTTTCTGTTTTGGCAGCAGGAATGATACCTGGAGGGAAAGAAAAGTTGACTTCCCTTACTTCAGGAGAGGTTTCAGGTCAGGCTTCCCTGACAGAGGTTTGGAATTTAAATGTGCTGTTGCAGTGCTTTTGATCTGATTGAGCACAGTAGTGGGTGGTTGTTCTAAGATGAAAAAGGATAAACCTGAGGTAAGTTGGAAAAAAGGAATATTATGTGTTGAAATGAAACAGCCATTACAGGAAAGACATTTTTAATGTAACTCTCTCCAAGTGAGGAATGATGCTGATTGAGTTTCACTGCTGCCAAAGACTGGGCCTAAGTCTTGGGCACAGCCTCAGGGAATGGGGTTTGTGCCTTGTTCCCTGCAGAGATATGCTGCTATCCAGGGCTGGGTTTGTGCCTTGTTCCCTGGAGAGATGTGCTGCTACCCAGCCCTCCACACCCAGCTCAAAACCAGCCCCTTCCAGCCAGCAGGCACTGCTTGCCTGCACACCTAGGCTGAGGGAGCTCCAAGTGTGACCCCGACTGCACCTCCGCTGCTCTCATGCACCCAAACAGAAGTTTAAAAGCAGTTTATTTGGGTCTACCACTTTCATTCTTGAATTGTAAGCTAAGTGAAATGTAAAAACTAAAAATTAGGAACCAGCCACCTGACCTGGGGTCAAGAGTGAAGTTAATGGGAGTTTTGCCAAAGACTTTGGTGGAGCCTGGCTTTTTGCCCAGATGCTCCAAAGAAACAAAAAACACTTTTTATTTTTTTCCCCCAGGTTTGATACATGTATGCTGATCACCTTTCTCATTTAATTACAATTATTAAAATGAAATCTGGGTTGGAAATTTCTAAGTATTTCTCTAAAGGTTTTATGAAACCAGCTGTGTGTCCCATGATGAAGGAAGATCCACAGTGACTGTGGAGCATTCTCTACTGTGGGAAAGGAGTTTGGCAAAGCAGAGCTGGGGGAAGATTTCAGCCCAGCAGTCACAGGTTTCAGCCCCTAGAAGCCACTCCCAATAGGCTCAGCAGGGACTCTGTGCACGCCTGCTCCCTCCCACAGAGTCCTCACACTCTCCCCTCACTCCTCTTTGTGTGATGCCATGTTTATTGTAAAACTTTCCCTGATTTTCAGCTGAGTTTTCTTCCAAGAAGGTACCAACTCATGAATAACCAGTTCTTCTATTTACAATATCTCTTTATTTGAAATGAACAGATGGCTTATGATATTTTTGTTATTGCAATCATATCAATATTTGGGATTTTCAGGTAAAGTGATTTAGTGCATGTTACAAAGAATAAAACCTTTAAAATAATTTTAACCTAAATTCAAGCACTTTAAGTGTATTTAAAATATTTGTATTAATCCTGTAAGGAGACACTGACAATTTTTTTTTTCCCTAAGCAGCTTCCATCATTTTGTTTGATTTTTAAACAGTTCTCAGGAGCTTTTTGTTTTCTGGCATCCTATCAAAATGCTAATGCAGAAGGAGAGCAGCAGAGAAGTTGTCCATCTTTCATCATAGTGGGAACTGTTCTGCATAATGAGAGATTTAACAGGTTAAATGTATCATCTGAGATATGCATTAGAGATACTATCCCTCTAATATTACCTTGCATTGCTAAGTGTAGTACATCTCTCCTACTGTACTTTTGCATTTTTCATCTTAACAAAATTATCTCTGAGTTTAAATAAATGTTAAAAGGAGCCAATCAATGTTTGTACTTATCTGCTTTCAAGCACAGTGAACACAACCTATTTTAGACACTCTCATTAGTATTCACCAACCAGTTGACCTTTTCAGTCCCATCATTATGTAAAAGACAGAACACAATTTTTCTCTTCCTTACAGTCAAGTTATTGCTGAGGAGAATATGATTCATCTATGAAAGACAAGACAATATTGACTTTTGCAGCTGCCCTGTGCTCAGCAGAAAATGAGTTGTTCAGAGCATTACACTGGGTTCTCAGCCATGAATACAACTGTAATGCCATAATCCCAGCTCGGCATTGTCGGTTTGATCCCGTGTGCCTTGCACAAACAGCGCTGCACTTCAGCCAAAGGGGTTTTAATATATGTGCCCCCTGGTCATTTATATAAATAAAATGTAATTAACATTGTGTTGTCAAGATTCCTTGGCTGTTTGCCTTGGAGTTTTCTCTTAGTTCTGGATTTCACTGTGTGTTGCTGTAAAGGAGAGCAGCAGTCCTAGGGATTCCCACATGCATTCATCTGTGACTCAGTTGTCAGCAGGCTCACTGCTGCTGTTCCCTCAAGCAGAACAGTAAATCCCTTCAAACACAGAAGTCACTGCAAAAGTATCACTTGTCTCAAGCAGCATCATTAGCTCCTGCCATGTCCAAAGCAATGATCAACCCAAATAAGCACCATCCAGTGAGAAAGGAGACGTGATTTATATCCTAAGAAAACAAGAGGGAGGAAAACACAAGGTGAGTGTCAGACAGGTGTTTGACAAATTAACGCCATGTCGAGTCTATACTCACATGCACTTCTCTCCTAAGCAAGGCAGCTCTAAGGGAGGGCCACAGGCAGAGTGGAAGGTAGCCTCTGCTGCTGCTGGAGGAAACCAGTGCACACAACCACACCCTCCACTGCTCTGAGGGGCTGGCATGGCCACCAGCCCACCCAACACAGAGACCAAAGCAAAATAATGTCCCTGAGCTGATTACCTGATTAAGCCAGCACAGCCTGGGCTCAAGACCTGACACAAAGGCAGGAGCAGTGATTTCAGGCTCCAAGTGCAACAGCTATCAGATGGATTTCAAAGCCATCCACCTTTCCTAAAGGTATCAGAAAAGGCTGGACTTGTCACCCTGTGTGCTGACCAAGGGGATGACCAACCACCTCAAAAAGATCACAGTGCTGTGTGCAGCTGGCTCATGGAGAAGTCCCCTCACACGTTAAACAAGTGGGGTTCCTTTGCAAGATTAGCCAGCTTTCCTTCTGGTGCCTCCGGGTCCTTCCCACCCAGAGCCCATTTTTCCATACATCCCATACACAATGGGATGTATGGAAAAAGACATATTCGCAAAGAGCTTGAAAATTCAGCGAGCACTCTGAGAATGAACAGTTAGTGTCCAGCAGGAAGGATACTAAGAAACTTATACTTCTAAGAAGTAATACTTTCTGAGCGCAGCTAAGAAATTCTTGTGTATATTTAAACTAAAGCTATAAAAAAAGACCTTGCTTTCAAGAAAATTTGGATCAGTGTATTCAGTACTTTCAGACACAGTATATATATAATCTTTCTATATTTTAATATAGCTTACAATAATTTATTGTACTGAGTGATTATGATACCACCACCAACGCCTGTAAATTGACTAGGGTTACTGGGACCTCCAAGAAATGTTTTCTTTCCCTCTAAATGGAAAGTTGGACTTTGGCAACCTACCTAAGGTCCCTAGGCAGGAACTGGTCCAGCAGCAGTAGCTCCAGCCCTGGCAATAGAAAACAACATTGCTGGTAATAGAAAACAATGCCCCAGAGCTGCAGAGCCAGGCCTGAGGGATGTGCCCCACACTCTGAGCTGTGCAGCTGATCCATAGGCATTGCTGTGGCCACACTGTCCTGGCTGCTTTGGACTTGCTCACACAGAGTAGAAATTCTCTGCCACTGCGCAGGGCAGAGCACATCAGGCTCTTTTCGTATGAATTGCACAAGACTGCACAAGCCACGTTCCCATATGGAATTTCCCAGATATACAAAAGCCTCGTTCTAGGCAGGTAAATCCCCAGCAAGTGGCGATAATACAGGATTCAAAGTAAACAGAAACCCACAAGCATGCACACCATATGCTGCAAAAATTCCCAGGAGGGAGGGGAAAGTGGAGGGGCTTTACCCCTAAAACACACTCAGGGGGAGGAGTTGGACGGGCTGCCTCTCGCCTTTGCCATGGGGCAGGGATGAAAAGAAGGAAGTGTACCGTAAATAGCCCTGCCTCCTGGAAACGCCATCCTGAAGAAATGCTTTAAGGGAGAAACCGCATATTTTTGTTTGCGGCACCCTGCCCTGCTTACATTTCAGACAAGCAGCAAAGCATCCTTCAAGAATGTTGTAAACCAGTGCAGTGACGTAATTAAAAAAGGCAGTAACATCAGCAGTGTGAAGAGGTGCCTGTGTCTCACCTTTGCAGGGACTGTAGGTTTCCACAGGAGCTGTTGGTCCAGGACTGACAGTGCTGATGATAAATTGGTGCTAGAGTGGGTCAGCAGCACCACAGTGGAGCTGTCCTGCAGGGGAAAGACTTGTAAAACTAGAAACACATGACTTTGCTAATCTATTTAGCATTTCAGTTTCTCAGTAACAAAATTTGTTTGGAGTAGTATTTTCCCAGTACTTTTTTGTTAACTCATGTGCTGTAGCACCACTTTCCTGGGTACCAGTGGAGGAAGGCTGCAGCTGGCAGAGCGCTTGCTGAGCAGGGCCCACAGGTGCCTCTCTAATTACATCTCCGACCCTTCTTTCAGAAGCCGGGATTGCACAGCGACAAATCTTTCTTAATCTGGGAGGAGGCATGCAGAACTTTAATTTGCCTACAGACACACATCCCAGCTTCTGGGGAATTAAGTTACCCAATGTACTTTCATTAAGGCATATGCCTTAAAAGCAGCTCCCAAGGCCGCAGCAGCACTGCCCAGATCAGTGCCTATGCAGCCAGAAATAATGAATTTATCCTCTGGCTGGCCATGGCATCCAAATCTAACAGACTTGATTAAAAGGAGACGCTGCAGCCAACACCCAGCCTGGTCCAAAGACGATTATACTCCCCAGACCATGCCAACAGCCCAAAGGGTTATCCCAGTGGTACCCAGGGTCCAGTGAAGAGATATAAAAGTTGATCAAGCAACTGGACCATCTCTCCAAGGAGGAAAGGCTGAAGGAGCCAGAGCTGGTCAGCCTGCAGGAGAGACAGCTGAGAGGCAACATCGGCCCTGTGGGTCCCTGAGAGGGAACATCGTCCCTGTCTGCAGGGAGGGCTCAGACCAGGGACCAGGTGCTGCTCCTTGGGACCAGCAGAGGAATGGGCAGGAAGTAATGCCCAGGAGTTCCACGAGGCAGAACTTTGCTGTGCCGTGACCGAGTTCTGGGACAGACTGCCCACAGAGGACGTGAATTCCTACTCGCTGGGGATATTGCAAAACCGTCTGGACGCGATCCTGTGCCATGTTTTCTGGGACGGCCCTGCATGAGCAGCGAGGTGGGACCAGGTGACCCACTCCATGACTCTGGGATCGTGACCAGTCCGCCCAGCGGCGCCATCCCAGCGCCCCCGTGTCACCGGCGGAGGGCGACGCGGAACGACCCACCCGCCCTGCCAGACTGCCTCCGCTCGCGGTGACGGCGAATCAAGGGGACGTCCGGTGCTCACTCAGCTTGCCGCGCCCGGCCGCACAGCATTTCTCTATTTCCCCTCCCTCCCTCCCGGAGTCGAAAGCCGCCCTTGGGGCCTCGCTTTGGCGCGGAGCGCGCTGATTGGCCGCTTTGAACGGGCCCGGCGCGGCGCCATTGG
>JAYDZK010000271.1:5015312-5025711 GCA_034509185.1 Euphonia xanthogaster | reverse complement strand
TCAGGGGACTTCTGCCATGTACACTTAAAACTAGTGTTTTAAGTGTACATGGCAGAAGTCACCTGATGACTCTAGTTAGGAAGAAAAAAGTCCCCTTGAAGAAAAAAACTAGAGAAATAAGGAAGAGTTTAATTTGCTCTCATGTCAGTAAGAATAAAAAAAAAATAGCTCTAACATTATGGTTTGCTGCAATGAAAAAATTATGCATAACATTTTATTCATCTATGTAAAATAATTTTTTCATGTAATGTTTTCTTAGTTAAGAATAACCCTGAGTTAGAAAAAGACAAGTTTATGGATAACAAAAAGGAGTGCTTGTCCAGGTTTTCCCTTCTTCAAGCTTTGAACAAGTATCAACTGTTTTAATTAGCTCTCAACACCTTTATATTGTCATATGAACTGGGAGTACTCTGCATACATGTAACAGTCACTTTAAACAGGGAGCATTTGCAAAGCAAATGATTGTGTTTGACAATCCCTCTGCAGCCAAGCAGCGTTAAAAAATGGTTTTGCTTTGGTTCCATTGCTTGTTTGATTTGACTTCTTTAATTTCTTAGGATAGGAGTAAATGGCCTTAAAATCCATTTGGTATTTTGAAATATGGAGAGTATCTCCCAGCTGATGAAGCCAACAGGCTCAGCAGACTGCCTTTGTGTCTAGGGAGGATGGACATGGCTGGGAATTTGAACTTTGGTGTTTCCAGCACCATTTCTGCAATGAGTTTTGTGGGAATGTGGCTGGGAGAAGCTAAAGCAAAGTTTCAGGCTTTGGGCCTTCCATTTGTAGATCTCACATGCCAATTTTCCTCCTGAATGTGATTATTACATTTACAACACAACACTCAGCTGAAACTTCAAGAAAACTGGAAACTAGTGTTACCTCCAGCAGAGAGCAAAATAAACACATTCCTACAGTGTGTTTTTCCAAGGCCAAACTCAAATTTCACATCAAACAAATCTAGCAAGTGACAGGTCACAACACATGCCTTTAAAATACCAGAGGAAGGAAAGCTTCTTCAGCAGCAACCAGATAAACAAAACCAAACCCCCAAAATTTTGAGCAGCCTCAGAGCATGTTAAAGGCATACCCCAGGCAGTTTTCACTTCAGTAGCCAGCCCACAACCAGCACTAGTTGTTCTGCAGTCATTCTTTGTGTTAGGACAGGGATTGTCCTGCTGTCTGGATCTTAAGCCCTGTACTGAAAGTATTCTGTTACTTCAGGTCTCCTGAGGAGAAAAACAACCAAACAAAGCAAAACTAACATGCCACTGCATTACAGTTGTGGCTTGCTAAGATTGAGGAGGAGCACACACAAGGAATAGGCTCACAGGCTTCCTTGATTTACCAAAGGCATGGCTAAAATGGAAAGGTTATTCTGGGACATGACATTACCCTCAAGCAGCTGGCCTATACCAGGTGATATGTGCTGTTAAACTATGATAAATGAGAGGTAATCCAAATTTAGGTCTTACAGAAAACATACTTAAAAAACCACCCAAAAAACAGCCAGGTTTAAGTTGCTGAGCATTCAGAATGTTCTCTGGCCAGCAGAAAAGTTTCTCACCATCTGGCCCTACAATTTCAAAGTGACAGGCTCAAAGCATTTGCCATGATTTTGACAGTGCTTGACTTTGCCATTTTAATAAACTGGCTTCCAAAGGAAAGATTTTTCTATTCAGTGAATTCTCGTATAAGAGCCCAGAAAGACTTTCACCTATTGAGGAGTTCAAGTCAGCTTTTCAGATTCCACCCTTGGGACTGTTGGAACAAGAGCATGCGACTCATACAGAAGAGTTTCAGGCCATGGGAGTTATATGCAAGCTGGAGAAATTGTCAGTCAAAGATTTGTCATTAAAGTAAGTGAAGGTTTATTATTATTATTACTTTATTGTTATTATTTTAATAATTTCTGGCTATAAAATGATGAGCTATGTGATCTCAATTGGCCCCATAAGACTTTCTGACCAGATAAATGAGTCAAAGTGAGACATCAATACTGGAGGTTTAATGTCCTGTGGCTATGTGGGATTATCAGCGTCTGCTCTCATTTAAAAGGCTTCTTGTTTCAGAGAAGTAGTCACAGCACCAAGCCTGACAGAGCTCATGAAGCATTTGGATAATATTCTTGGGCACATGGTGTGGTTCTTTGGGGATGGTGCTGTGCAGGGCCAGCAGCTGGACTTGATGACCCTTGGGCATCCCTTCCAACTCAACATATTCTGTGATTCTGTGATTTTAAAGTCTCTAAGCCTCACAGAGGGACTGCAAGATAAATAGCCCTACTGTTATAGGGACTAGCTGTACTTGATTGTGGCTTGTCAGCCTGCATCTGCTGGAAGAACACAACCACTGTCATGTGCAAAGCACCTCAAAAAATTCCACATCCCCACACCAGCCTTCTGCAAGGGCCCAGAGGGGAGGGTGCGAGGTTTGGCTCCGCTGTCCCCATCTGTGCGCAGGGACTGGTTCCCCAGAGCTCTCTGTTGATGGGAGTAGGTCCATCCCAGGGCCCAGCTGGGTCTGTCCCATGTCCAAAAACCACAGTGGGCTCAGGAGGTCACTGCCTCAAGGAGCAGTAACAGGGCTGGCAGGAGCAGCTGAAGGGAACACACCCACATCTGTTCTATAAAATACCCATCACTTTCCAGGCAGGAGGCATCTCCCCTCCAGCAGGTAAAATTGCAGCACTAGGAGTGTTTACCTGAAGAGATTGGCAGAACATCCCCAAGAGCTTCATCATGCTGAAGAAAACACACTAATACACTGAGAAAAACATACCAATAACATCTGAGAGCTCCAGAGACCCTCTGATGGACACATCCAAAGCATGTGAGTATCCCCTGGAATTTCTACATACATTCAGTCATATGCACCTATTCCCTGCAAATCCACAGGCTGTCACCAAATGCAGTGTGTATGACATGGGCAGATACAGCATCAAAGAAAGGCTGCTCCAGGGAAGGGGTGAACCTTTCATCTCTGTGAGAAGTCAGGGAGCAGACACAGAGGAGTGTTTGCCTTCTGTTGTGCAAAGGACAACAACACTGAAACACTGAAATCCTTCCTCAGGCCTTGCTGCCTGATGGAACCAAGGAAGAAAGGTTACATGTGAACAATTTCATGAAAATTTCAGCTGCAAACTGAACATGAAGCAACAGCACGCTCAAAATGATTAAACACCACTATCTCTTTCTCTCATGATCAGCAGAATTCTCTTACCTTTTTTCCTCAAGATCGTCTGAGGAAATGCCCTCTTTGAGATCCAAGCTCCAAATTTTAGGCAGGGCTGTGGCAGATGACTCCACAATAGAAAGACATATCAAAGCGTATGAGTAGGTTTACACTATGATGTAAACATATTTTTCAATGAAACACTTTGCCCTCCAAAACAAAAGCAAGAAGGCATTATTGCACTTAGTAGAACACAATTTCAGCAGAAAAAGATGGATATAACAACTAAAACCTATGCTGAACTTTATAGGTCAAAGCCGACTGAAATTAAGCCCGGGGAGGAGGAAGAGGAGGGGAGAGGCTGCAAAGGCTTCTGGGGAACAGGAGGGCTATAAAAACTGAAGGTGCTTGTTCAGAATTTGTTGCTGGAGGGTAAGAGAAGAGTGCTCAGAGGTAAAGGAAGTAGAAGGTAAACTGCTTCATGCTTCTTGGGCTTAAATGGATCTTTTTGTTGTATTATATATGAAATGTAAGCTAGAAAAGGAGATTTTTATATTCCAAAACCTATAGAAACTCTTTGCATAAAACCTTCCATCCCATGGCACTTCAGTGGTTGCCTGCTCTTATCAGTTTAGGTCTGTGTTTGTTTAACCTGTATGTTTGCTTCTAGACTGAACTAAGGGCTCCTTACAGCTTCATCTGTCTAGTTCTGGCATCCAGGATCTCAGCTGGCTATAAGCCTTCTTCTGCTGGTTTCACTGGCGTTGGCTTGTGCTAGTTCATGACACTGATAGATGCCTCTGGTAAGAAAATAGTTGTAAATTTCCATCATCTTTGGACTTCAGTCACTACTCCCTGCTGCTACACTACACTATTGTGCTAAAGAAAGAGGTGTTTAATTAAGGAATAAGTAGTAAAACATCTAATAACTGTAGGGATGAGCTGCCACATGAGATATCTTGACCACAAATCCCAGCTGGTCACTAATAGCAGGGCAAATGCTTTGCTCAAAACTATAAGAGGGAATTGTTGTAGCTTTATACAAAGCTACAAGCAGGTGTGGGGCTCTGTGCAGCTGATGTACTTCCAATTAAATTCCACAGAGTACTTTTCTATTACCTTTTCCCTATTCAGAGAGGTAATCCACCTACTTAAACAGGTGTTGTGGTGCTAAATTAAGTAATCTTAGTAATATGCTTTTATAGCACTGCCTGTTCTACTAAGGAAAAGTTAATGATCAGCTACTGCTATTGCTTGAGTTAGGCTCCCAACAGTCCATTCAGATTTTAACTTACCTTCTTTAGATGATGTAATGCATTTTGTGTTTGACATGTTTTCTCCTGGCAATCCTCAAAACCTTTACAACAATCAGGTAAAAGATCCCAAAACAGGAAGGGAGCCTCCTGTTTCTGAGGGAATATGATGCTCTTTCACAACCATACACACAGCTCTGTTCTAGCTAGCAATGCAAAGGCAGATTTGATCTGAGGCAGGCTCCAGCACCTACAATTCAGCAGAAAGCAGAGCCCCGAGGAAGCCATCTGTGCAGGTGGCACTCATCCAAAAGGAAGGGTAGGAAGGTTGTCCTAAGGACTCACCTGCGGCCCTGCCTAATGTGCTGCTCCAGTGCTTCCCTGCAGCTGGAGGTCAGGGGTGATGGAACAAGGGGGAGCACCTGGAGCTGAGTGTGTGCATGAGGCTTGCAAAGACCCTTCTCAGCTGAGGTGAATTCACTCCTGGGGATGATTCTGCATCTACTAGCAAGACCTGGTTTCTTCTCCTGTTCCCTACCATGAATACTTCAGCCTCCTCTAAGTATTCTTTTCCCTTTTCTTCCTACCAGTCCAAAAGGCAGTAAGTGTCACAGTACTACCAAGGGCCTAGTCTGCCCAACAGGATGCCAGTGAGGCTGGGCAAGTACAGAAGGTGCTATCGTCCCTGGACTTTAAATCCTCTGAATCTGTCTTTAGGAAAAGCTGTGGGTTTTGTTAACCAGATTAGTTTAATAGCAATAGGCTCCATATATACTCCATTGACAAATATAGGCCTTCTCTAAGGTTTGGGTCTCTATTAAAAAAATCCTAGTCTTAAGCCTCAACATGGCTCTCAGCAGAACCTGGGCACTTTCCAAAAGGCATTTATGGCAGATCAAGTGATGTGTCCTAGACTGAAATCTGTTTATCAGCATATCTGGGAGGAGCATGTTGCCTCTTCATCCTTTCACAAAAAATAGTGAGGATGGGCAGTGTCTGATGGCTCTGACTGTGCCTTGTTCTGTCCTACCTGAGGTGCTGCACAAGCTCTCAGTCACTGATGGCACTTGCACAAAAACAAGTGTGCTCTGATGTGAGCAAACCCACAGCTAGACTTAATCACACTTGTTGCCCATGCCTTATAGTTTACAGAAAGCTTGAGTTCCAGGAGGGAGGAGAATGTATAGAGAAGAAAGAACCACTTCAGTTTTAAAGGCAAGAGTAAGGCAAAGACAGAGCCTAAACTTTTGAAACTCTATGTAAGAAATACATGGAAAAACATGTGTAACTTAAACTTAGGGCACGAAGCCAGAAAACCCAAGGACAGCACCTCAGAGGGACAGTTGCAGTTTGCTGTTTTAAGGGTCCTCAGCTACTCTGGTCAAAAGTGAGAAGCTCCCACTACAGGGAAGGTGCCAGGGTCTGCTGTGTCTGCTGGAGTTGAGAATTGAACTGGTGTGAAGTGGCAGAAGTCAGCAGGTCTGGAGTCTCATTTTTAGGTGAAAAATTGCACTGTGAAAGCAGAATGCTACAGTAAAAAAAACCCCACAGCACTGATCCATGAGCCAGGAAAGAACTCATCAGAGACATATAAATACAACTTCACACACTTCAATGTGTAAACCACTCAGCAAAATAAATTATGCTATGCTGGCAAAGTAGTAAAAGGCCTTAAGAAAATTGAAAAAGCTTATAGCAATGAAGGATTATTCTGAGTGCAATAGAAGGAATGTGTATCACACTAAGTGATGGTGCTTTGTGAAAATCAGCCAAGTGAGGGAGCAGCAAGGCCAAGGGCAGGCAGAAGTGATGCTGGACACATATTTACCTTGGCTCTCTGCAGTCAGCAACAGGCTCAGGGCCATACTTAAGGCAAGACATATCTTCCTCTTTCCCTACTACCATTGCTCACAGCAGGGATTTAATTGTTAATATGTTACTGTGCAGCTCTAGAATTGGAAACTGATTAATTCCAACAGGCAGAAGGGATTCCTAGAGAGCAGGGCAGTGTAGGTGACACTGGGGATCACAAGACCTGAATCTACAGCATCACTTAGGGTGCTTGGTTAGGGCAAAATGATTCAAGATTATTTAAAATCCCTGGCAGACACTATTTGTGCTGTGCATCCCCATATGATTTAGCATCATCCAGAACAAAAACCAGAATTCATTGAAGCCTGAGGGCAGATTTCATCATTAGAAATATTGGGCAGGACTAGACTGTGTCCCTCCCAGGAGCTGGTGCCTGGGTGTGGCTCCTGTGCCCAAAGGGGTGTCTGCTTTGGAGTCCTTCACCCCACAGTCACTTCATGGATCTGACCTCTTCTGACCTCCTCTTTGGCACACAACAGTGTAGGAACACTACAACATTCCAGGAAGGGATAGAAGGATAAATCCCTTTGCTTTCCCTCCTCCCCTTTCATGGGCTGAACCTGTACTTTCCATGAGGCAAGTTATGAGCTTCTGAACTGGCACCCAGTAGAAGCCCAACCTGTATAACTGCAAGTGACTTTGCTGCAGCACAGGGAGGGGAACAGCGGGTTTGGGTCTTTGTAGTGAGGCAGGGGAGTCCTTAATTACTATCTCAGGAACAGCCTCAAGCAGATGACCAAAGGTCTGCTCTGCCCTGGTTCCTTCTTCCGACAGTGGCCACCAGCAGATGCTCCAGGAAATATAAAAAAAAAAAAGGTAAGAACTAAATTATATTTGGTAGTATATTCCCAACTTCCAGTGCCTTGGGCTTAAGTTCTGAAGTAGGTGATCTGTATTTGATAGGTTTCTTCCCTAAAGGTTTCTTTTGGGAGCTCTGTAAGCCTCCAGCCTGTGTTCCCTGGCAAGAAATTTTTCAGCTCAGCTAACACTGGTGTGAAGAGGAGCTCTTGGTTGTGAATCTGCCTTGTGCTAGTTTCTTTTGATGCCATCCAACTTTCATGCTAATGGAATGCTTAGTTACTCCCTGAGAGCCTTTCCACCTTCCGTAAGTCTGGGGTTTTCTGGTTTCCACCTCAGGCTGAAAACAGCCCTCCATGCACTACAGATGCCTGCTTTCTTGGCTGGCTGGAAGGGCTAACTCTTTCCTGGGAGCCTCCTGGCTTACTACAGTATGCCAGTGCAGAGACCTCAGAACCAATACAGAGATTGTGCCAGTCTGCCCTCCCTGTGCCCACCTAAAGCCCTGTCAAGGAATGAGGATGCTCAGGAAATGCCAAGTGCCCATGTCAAATGGTTGACTTGGTTAGTGCTTCACTCAGCTGATGCTAAATCAGAGGATGATGGTGTAGCTGAGTGCTGAAGGGACAAGGGGAAAATGTGGTGGCTGGGTTTTACTCACTAGGTATTGCAATTGAGGCCAAAAGGGAATTTAAAGAGATCTGTCTTATATGTCGCTGAAAGAAAACAGCTGATGAAGCAGTCAGAGAGCAGTTGAGCCTGTAGCTTACACCTGATAGTTCATTAAGCATTGATTATGATCAGTTGTGTACCTAAAGGAGAGGAGAGTCTCTCCTCCCCAAAACCAGGGACAGGTCTTGATCATTTGCATGACCCTGGCAAAACCATTTCTGTTTCAACTCTGCTGAACAATAGAGATAAGAATCCAGAGAGCAGTCTGGTACAAATTTTGGATAAACCTCCAGGAGGTGCAAAGTGTGCTAGAGTGGATGCTTGTGGGTGCTGGTCAGCCTGCCAAGATGTGGCTTAGTGACTGTGCAGTAATTCCATTCAGGGCAGGTGGTGCAGTGAAAGCACGCTGGAGTGCTGTGTGTTACCTGCTGCCATCTGTGTCACCTGGATTTATTATTAGCATTTACCACAATAGCATTAGAGGATGACAAGAACTTTCAATAGTGGAAGGTGATCAGCCAAAGAGCATGGAAAGAACTCTGCTGGATAGGGTTCTTAGGTAGGCTCATTGCAAAGGAGCATATAGTTAGGTGGGAAAAGCCTCCCTCTCCCTCTTGCACTGAATTCTTCATCCCAGTGCTTCTGGAGCAAAGAGATGAGTACTACTGGGTCAGACCAAGGATTTGTCTGTCCCTTACACTGTGTCTAACAGTGGCCAAAAAAACTGATGTCCAGAGAAACAAAGAACAGCATGACCAGTTAGCAACAGCTCTTCTGCAACCCCCTAGCTATTTGTTCAGCTTTGGAAATTGCTCAGTCAGGCATGTTTTTCTATGCGTTTATTAACTCCCAGTAAACTTCTCATCCATGGTTCTCATCCATCCTTTCCAGGTTACCTGTGAACTCAAAGCTTTTCACACCCTCAGTGTCATGTGGCAAGTTCTGCAGCTTGACTGCTCTGCATGGGAAGTCTGACAGAGACTGAAAAACAGCTTAGAAGGGCTAAAAGTACAGTTGGTAAGATTTCTGGATTTCTGTTCAGTGCCTGGGTACCAGATTTAAGGAAACAACCTTTTGAAGCCCAAGGGGAGAATGTGGTTCTAGGATGGCACTCTGTGGCCCAAGTCTCTGTGTTAATGTGCTGGGCAGGTGTGCAATGTCAAAACAAAGCCATGGATCCAGAAGAGAGCAGCAAGGCCATTAAATCCTACCCCTACAGCTGCAGCAAGTGCCTGCCTTTTACAGACTCATGGCACATGTGCTCCCTGTACCCCCACTCAATGCAGGGCACAGAACACCTCCTGGCTAACACTTCCAAGCACCTACTGTAGTGCCTTGCCAATTAAGTAGCAGAAAAAAATTGAAGGTGAATAATTTCATGGATTCTAACAAACTCCCAGGCGTCCTTGCCCCTCTGTTCAGCTACAGAGGAGCAATCTGTTCTATTAACAGGAAAATTCTGCCCAGCAATGCCTGCTCTGACCTTCTGTCACCTCCTCACCTTCAGACATACTGGAGGCCTAAGCAGAAAGGAAAGCAAGTCTTTAACCTAATTACCCAATTATCTTGAGGTAATCACCCAATAATCTTTGGATACAGTCATTTTTTATTTGTTATTCCTCCTGTCTTCTTAACAAACAGCTTCCAGAAAACAAACCTTGCTGTGACTACAGCAAACAAACAAACAAACAGACCCCCACAGCAGATAAAAACCCCCATTAAGGGCAGACATCAGTCTACAGTTTGTTACCTTTCTGACCCTGGAGAGCTGAGCAGGGCAGGGCTGTGCAGCTGTGGGAGCTGCAGCACCTGCCAGAGCTGCACTGTGCTCAGCAGGCCAAAAATCACCTCTGCATGCTCAGACCTTGCTGTCCTTGGCCAGCTGC
Organism: Euphonia xanthogaster; assembly: GCA_034509185.1. Lineage (NCBI taxonomy): Eukaryota > Metazoa > Chordata > Aves > Passeriformes > Fringillidae > Euphonia > Euphonia xanthogaster. The sequence goes on along the minus strand of JAYDZK010000271.1, from coordinate 5,016,059 downwards.
AAGGAAGGGGGAGCAAAGCTGGGGAGGACCTGCCTCAATAGAATATCCTGAAGGAGTCCTTGGGAGATGAGCAGCAAATGTGTGAGTGGTCACACCTGGCTGAGGCTGTTTCAGAGTGCTGTGGGATGTCTTACAGGCTGCAGGACTGCTGACACTTGATCACATCCCCTGCAAGCTGATGCAGCTCTTCCTGTGCTGGGAGAGCTGTCCTGTTCCTGCAAGAGCAGGAAGGATTCATAGAGATCTTCCCACCCCAGAGAGTCCCCAGGGACTCCTCAGAAACCCCCTGTCTTTAGAGTGCTTGTGAAAAAAGGCACCATCATCTGATTTTCAACACATGATGAGATCTGCCAATTATTTAGAAACTCACCCTACACACTCTGTAACTGAAAAATGTAAATGTGATACAAAGACCACAGGGATCCACAAAATTTTACAGGTAGCTGTAATTAAGGACCCAAGAGAAATATGTAAGGTACTTTCTTTGTAATATGTGGTGCATAACTAATATTTAAAATACTGGGTGGTGGAGGCAATCACATCTGATCATGTAGTCAGAATGACCAGCTTATATTTAATGACTAAGATGCAAATTTAATCATATACTCATAAACTGCTAATTGTAGGGGGGGGGTTTATAGCCTGTGAGGATAATTTGAATACTTAGTACTAATACCTGGAATGCCATGTAATCCTTATTATAGAGCCATAAATTAAAAAAAAATATTAATCCCAGTGGGGACCAAA
>JAYDZK010000271.1:4981145-5007482 GCA_034509185.1 Euphonia xanthogaster | reverse complement strand
TGTTCCTGGGGATTCAGGGGAAGGTTGACCAGCCCCCCCCCCCCCCCCCCCCAACAATAACCTCAGTTCAAGATTCTCCTTAACCCTTTCCTAGAATCTTAAAAGTCTGAGTGTTTTTTGGGAAACACTGGCAGTTGGTTTGATTCTGCTGGGTTCAGTTGTTGGCAGTAGCCTTTGGACTCAAAATTATTTCACCAAGAATTAAATGGAATTAAATATTCTTAATACTGAATGTATGTTTACACTGCAATTACCTTAAAAAATACCCAAAACTTCAGCTAAAATGTGCAAATAAAATATAGCAATAAATATTTGGTCTGTCAGAACCAGTAAAGACAACAGACACAGTTCTGATGCACAGCTGAAGGAGAGCCAGGGTTTGGTGTGTGATTACATTTTGCCTAAATGTAGTCCTGTAGGTAGGTGTAGCTTTGTTTCAGCTCTCTCTGCGTTTTGGTCTTGGTCATGGCTCCAGAACAATGCCAAATTACTGACAGACAGAGAAACAAATTAAATACAACACTACGCAAACAATCCCAGAGGTTGGGGTTGTGTATGGATTTATTTTTAAAACTTTAGTGGTATTCTAACCTGTAATTTTTCTTTAAATATGGGATTGGAAAGGTTTTCTTCCTGAAATGAGGGTTGAATCCCCATGGATATACCAAAATATCCAATTCTCATCTAGTGAAAAGTGACCTAGACAACATTTCTAAAAACATGATCATCTAGGTAAGTTTTGAATTGGCTCAGTTACTCTCTTTGAACAGAAATATAAAGTGGAGCACTTTATTCATTACTTAATGGAAAACCCAGAATCCTTCCTGGTTTTAGGTAAATTAACAACAACAGAATGGATATTACAATCCACAGACATTATACTCAATGCTAAAGAGAAGGTTTACTCTTTCTGTTTTTAAAGCACAGAAAACTTCAGTGTTCTGAGCTGGATTAGCATGAAACTAAAAAAGGCAAGAGAGAGGCAAATACATTTCTCTGTGTGAAAATATCAATTTGCATTACAATAACCTTCTCAGAAAAAAAAAAATTCTCTGACCCTTGAGAAAATGTTATGTGTTCCAAAAACCATAAAAGTAAATTTCAGCTGTTGCAGAAGATACTGAATTGGACAAGGCCAAAAAATTGTTACCTGCTAGAGCAATCAGGTGAGGAAGGCAAAACCTATTTGCCAATGCAATTAACTCAAGGGTGTCCAGTTCCTGACTGGAGGACAGTTGCTTGGTATACAAGTAATCTAAAACTGCTTGCATGGAGGTCTTGTTTATGTTGGGCAGAGCTACCTGGAAAAGATATTTAAGAAGAAAATTTATAATTATTAAGGGATTTTCATATAGCAGTTATATTTCACTTCTCTCACTTTACTTGTTTCTCTTCAAGGCATTTCAAAAATGCAGGGAAAACATTTTTCAAAGCAGAAATTTCCCATTCAAGTTCAAGACTGCCAACAGGTAAGCATTGCTCCAGAGTCAGATCCTTTGCCAGGTTATATCCAAGCTGGAATTGGATCCACATCAAACAGTGACTCTGTTCAATGCTCTCTAGCCTGCAAATTGACAGCTACACATAACAGTCACTGAGCACTTCCCATGCCAAACCTCCCTTGGTGGACTCCTTGAGGAATGCAATCTATCTGCTCCTGGCAGGGAATTTTCTGTGGATTCTGAGAATAACAGAAAACAAAGGATAAGAGTAAAACCACCCCTCTGTCTCTTGGTAAATAACTAAATTGTCCAGGTAAGCAAGGCTGAGGAGGAACTGAGAACTCAAGAAATGAGGAAAAAAAAAATGTAACCCCTTTCTTCCCCACACAAGTAGTGAGTATAACCAGCATGGAATGAAGCTGCCAGGACCAGGATAAAAAGTGTGTAATTTCTCATGCTAAAGCATAAACCTTTCATGCAATATCAGCCACTCTGGGAAACAGCTCAGTTCTCCAACTGAGAGCAGCTAGCTGTGAAACTCATTCATTATTGACATATTTTTGTTAATGCAGAGAACTGTAAATTTAATGAATGAGTTTATAAAATTTGCCCCAAATACATAAAAGGTAGTGTGCAAAAATAAATGGTTTTTATTATTTGTGAACTATTCAACTCATATCTACCTATATTTTAAAACTTCCAAAAGCATTACTGAATGCTTTAAACCCTACAAAATGGAAGCTAAATATTTTAAATTGGAATGATGAGCTAAGACTGTGAAGCTAATAATTAAAATAGGCTAGTAGAAAATAAATGCATATTCTTTATTGCCAAATGCTGCATACTAGAATCAAATTATGTATTTTTATTGAACCACTTATTGAGTGTGCCTCTGGGAAAGGAATTATGTTTAGAGCTGTGTTAGAAGAAGCCAGAAAAATCTAAGTAGAAAAATATCTATCAGCATATTAAACACAAAAAACTGGAACACTTCATATGAGTATAACTGTATGGAAAGCAACTAGAAAAACAAACAACTGGGTATGGCACAAGAAAAAATATTAGCAGCATGTTTGGAATTTGAAAAACAGACCATGAAGGCACATGAAAATACAGGGTTTCTTCTGCAAAATCTTATTCAAAGCATTGAGATCTTTTAAACTGTATTGCATACCTGCTTTACTCCAGAGGACAAGATAATGCATTGCAGAATCTAGGCTGAGTTTCTACTAAAGTTGGTAGAACTTCTCCTAAAGTTAGCTCAGTTTCTACTGTGAAAACAGCTTCCTTTTCTAGTTTAACACTCATACATCTTTAACCCCTTTTTTATCTTTAATTTCTTTATCAATGTCCCTACCCCAAGTATTCTTTGTAGTGATTTTGATTTTATAAATATATATTCACAAACTCTACAAAAAATATTTCAAAGTAATTCACAAATTCATACTTGATTTCCCTCCCCACATTTAATATTTTACAAGACTTTGGGTTTAAACACACACCCCAGTGCTAGAGGAAGACTTGTGCATTCGAAAAAGTATGTTGTCTTCCTGGGCAGCCTTATTTAATGCCTTAAGAAGAAAAGCACCCCTGGTTTGCAAGGAAGAATAAATCCCTGATTTTAGGGATTGTTGCAACCTTTCAAAGAAATTATGCTTCCTAAATCCATCATACACTGTACACAAAAGAGACAAAAATAGATAAATACCTCACTATTGGAGCTTTCAATAAATGATCCTCCAAACATAGCAGACATCCACTCACAGCTGCAGATCAGCAGTGGCTTGTGGGCCTTGATGCTTCCATCGTCCAATTTAAATGTCACATCTGCCATGGGAGCAAAGGCAAAGGAGTGCTGCAAGTCTGTGCTTAGGGTGTATCGTGTTCTCAAGAATGTGTTTCACTTGCATGCTGTTAACCAAGGACTTCCTTCATTTCCCATGACCTTCACCTCAAAAATAACTCTTGCATTTTAAATAATAATAAGCTTTAATAAAAAAAGAAAGCTTTAATTGTAAAGGGGGATATTAAATGTTCAACATTTCTGAGAATTGGATGGCTTATTTAAAAGCTGTGGGTAGATTTTGAGAAATGAAACTACAGAATCTCAGGTTGGAACAGTTGGCCTGAGTAACACTACAATTTTGGGGTCATCCCTCCTCTCAAAACAATGTAAGCTGTCACATTGTTTGAAGTCTATGAAGTGACAGTAACATGGATGAGAAAAAAAAATAGTTCTTTTCCTGCTTAAGCACGTATTTACTTACCAGAAAATGTCCCTTTGCAAAGGCACTCTTTTATCCGATTAGCTTTTCTGACATGAAATGCTTTAGTAATCTCTTGATTCATGAAGGCTTCTTTATTTATAATATTCTCCACCATCATTCGCAAGTCAAATACTTCCAAGATTTCAGCAATCTGAGCCAGTCTGGTGAGGTCTTTTTCGTTTTCATCCAGTTGGCCTGTGTATAAAAACTGCAGAACAGTTTTAAAAGGTGCAGCCTGCACAGAGGAATCCATTTTTACCACAGTTACAGGACATGTCCGCTTTGAGACAGGATTCACTTGCATTTCCTTGTGCACACTAACAAACCCCTTACCCCAGCAGGACAGAGATCGTGCTGCAGAGTTTGTTTCACCAGATCCAGGTTCTAGCATGTTTAAAGACTCACTACTTTCTGGTGGGGGAATTTTAACATCAAGAGATTTCAAGGATGCCTCGTCACTGTCACTGTTTGTCTCAAGGTGACTTGTCAGAACATCCTTATTTGTATTTTCTTTATTACACTGTGCTTCATCCAAGGAGGGATTTTCCTCACATTCTATTAAGAAAAGGTCATAAAACTTTGAAGAGGAGGTAGCTAGGTAAATCTTGTGAGCAAAAATGCAGTCCTGCTCCTGAAGAACAAACATGACATCTGCACACAGCGGGCTGTCCAATAAATATCCAGCTTCATTCATGCTCGGCGTGGTACACTCAGGAATTTTGATAACTGGAGGAGGGGCTTTTGGAGGTAGGAATGGAGCCTGAAGCAAAGGTTTTTGGACCTTCTTCAAATGAGATTTCCAGAATTGCAGGTGTCTTCTGGAGATCAGGGCAGCTCTAATTGCATTGTCAAACACATCTTTAATTCCAAACTGATCAAATACACTGGTTTCATAGTAGGGTATCCCAAGTTCCTTGGCAACCTCTCTGCCTCTCTCTGGTGGCAAAATGTCTCCCCTTTTTATTGGCCTAGGGTAAACAAAAAATGAACCTTGTCATACAAAGTTACGCTAGAAAGTATGGAATTTTACCAAATATTCAGCACTAAATCTGAGATAACTATCATTCAAATGAAACAAAATATAAAACTAAGTGCACAAAGTCCTTTGGAAATCTACAGTCATGACTCTACATAGTTTTAGAATAGCACATGTTTTTAATTTCATTTAAGTTTGGTGGTGTCTGCAATGTTACTAAATATATGTAGAAATCATTTAGGTAAAATGGAGCCTCTTATTAAAGTGAAATATACAGTAAAAAAAATTGATAGGATACTTGAGAGCTTTCATTATTTAAAATCCTCCTACCACCCCTTACTACTCAGATATTCTGTCACAACCATCATTTAAACACAAATGGAAATTCTCATGACATAAAAAATGCCAGAAATACAGCTAAATATGAAATAGAAATATTCCTTAATCTCATGCTTTTAAAAGAAACTCATAGTAGCCTACAACAAAAGAGTAACAATACACACTGCAAGAGATAGGCTTGTTTTGGCTGCAGGAATATTATGTGGGAACTCATGAATTTCTAGAGCAGCTCTAGTACACGATGCAGGGTAAACAAACCAGTAACAAGTCTAGGCTAGGATCCATTTTCCCAGCAAAAAAAAATCATCTCCCCAGAAGACACAACCCCAGAGTGTGTTCTGTGAGCCCACCATATTGGGCAGACACGAGCTGGCACAGATGGAACATGCCCCAGACAGCAGCTTGCTGAGTGCCAGCTAATAAACAACCAGCTCAGGTGGCAGGAGTCTGTGCCAGACACACGGAGTTCTGACTCAAACTTACTCATGGTGAAATCAGGGAGCAGGATTAGGGCAGAAGAGGAGTTTTGAAAAAAGACCATTTCCTTTTAAAGAGTCAACCAAAAAGCTCACCCCACCCTCACAACAAAGAAATCTTTAATGAACAAACAGACCTATAAAAATCATATTGCTAAGTCAAGAGTTTGACTGCAATGCAATCCAAAGTTTTCTAAGGGCCCACAAAATATTAATTCATTCTCTTTACAGAAATTTGTTACAATACAGTCATTAATTACACAATCATGGATATTATTTCTGTGAATCTGGTCTCATTTAAATTCCCATAAAAGGAATAAATTAGAAGCAAGCCAGTTATTGTGGGATTGTTGTTGCCAAATATGTGAATGGTTGTATTTTGTATCTGGGAGAAACAAAGTTTCTCTAGAACAACCCTCAAATGCTCTTTTAATCTCAGAACTTTTAGAAGTTTAATTTGCATCCATTTCATTTTCTGCTATGATCTAGCATTACATTTACAAAAAAAAAAAAAGAGAATTAAGAAAATTCTAGTAGATTCTGCCAGTTTAAAACAGTAGCTGACAATAGTGAGAGGGTAGGACATGATGCACATGTTCACGGAGAAAAATACATAAGAAAACATTCAATAATCATTACCATCTCTATCTTACTGTAGTGTTCTGCCACCCCAATATGTTTAGATATCCAATGAGCAAAACTTTTGTGGGAAACTTAATCATTGTCTGTGTTAAAGAACTAACCAACTCAGACAAGAATTAAAAAAAGAAGAAAGCACATATATTCTCATTGTACCAAAAAAAGGAAAATAGGCTCTCCAGTTTCTCTTCTGCAAGTGTTATACCTGACTACCAAGGTGATTTTTTTTTTAAATTCTCATTTTTGTTTAAACTTTACCTTGCCAGAGGCCGTCTGGCTCTGTTAACAGCCTCGAGATCTGCATAGCGGAGATCCAGCTGGCAGCCCACCAGAATGACAGGTGTGCGAGGACAGAAGTGCTTGATTTCTTGATACCACATTGTTTTCACGTGATTCAGGGAATTAGGATTAGCAATTGAAAAGCACAGAACAACAACATCAGACCTAGAAAGGTAACAAGAAAATACCTGATTAAAACCCCACAAATGGTTTTTGCTGCAGTTTCACCTATTTCCATTACTCTGCTCTGCTCTTTGACAAACATGCTGACACCCAGATGTCAGAATACACGTTGTTCATGAAGAGGTGTGAGAGAAGCTACACATTTCACCACAAAAGCATGGGAGCACAAAGCCACATACCCAGGAAGCACTGCCCCTCCATGCTGAGATGATGCCAGCACGTGGGAGCGGAGCACTACGAGAGGTAGGGCTTTCCATTGTCTACGTTTACACAACAGTTACTCACAGGCTGCCACTGCTCCAGAAACAATTCTGCTGACTGGACACCTAAATTGCAGTTCAAAGATCATTGGTGCTTAGGAATTAGAGAAGAGCTGTGCAAAACTTCAGAACAGCCACGCAGGCGGACAGATCACTTGTGAACTTGTCATGGAGAAATACCTTTACTGCACTGTTTGAAGTACTGAGGTGGTTGCCTTTGCAATGTGATTTGCACAGCAATTCTCCAATGTCTTTAATAAATAACATATTAAAAGGGCAAACTACTGCAGAATGACCACTTCTACAATATCAGCAAAAATAAACATTACAGTGAAAATAAGGTCAGTAAACTGTAGAATAGGACAGTGGCCTAAATTAGACTAAGCATGGAAATATTTTCAGGCTTTAAGGTTTCTAAGAAAACAGAAACTACTTCACTAAATGAACTTGCTATATAAATTATGAGGATTAAGGTTGACAGTTCATCCACTGAACCACAGCCTAACTCTTGTCAGAGCTGGCACCCAAAGGCAGAGTAATGATTGAATGCTTGTCTCAGGGCATATCTAACTAGGGGCAATTTCAGTATTTATAAACAAGCAGTTCTCAAGCTCTTGGGTCTCTTATGGGAAAAAAACAGAAAAGAAAAGAAGAAAAAAAGTTGAATTTAAACGCTTGAGAAAAATTGAGGAGAAGGGACATTTTGAGGAGGCAACTTATTGCTACAGAATTGTCAGGAGGATAAGCTCAGCAATACCGTCTCTATCTCAGTTCTATTATTCTTTAATTTAGCACCAATGTGTTGTATCTGCAGTTTGTGTCATGTACAGAGCATCAGCAGCAGTGAATCTTAACATTCACCTTTTAAATAATGAAATACCTCCTCAGTAGTGCTGCTTTCTACATTTCACTGAGGGCATAGATATATCCAGCTATTTCTAAAGATACCTGCACACAATACGGAGACTGCTGTGACCATCAATTTAATGCAAGAGAAATGGTCCTGCTCCTAATTTCTGTCTTCTATAAACTGCAACACATCTGTCATATCTAGGAACAAGGCCTTTTCAAACTGTAAAGTGCTCTAGTAAATAGTGAAGGGCTAAGCAGCCAACACAATGGTCTGCTGCACAACTGAGGCAAACATGCTTTATTTTAAACTCAAACTTGCTCTATTCAAGGTCAGGTAGGAGCAAAACCTAAACCCCAGCAGACATTTGCTCAGATCCCAGAAAGAGAAATCAATGTACAGCTAAGGAACAAAAAACTGTTACATGTATATAGGGTCAATTGTTGTTTAATTCAAGGCCATCACAACTGCTGGAGTGGCAAGCATTGGCTGCCTGGCTGCTCCTAACTACAGCTAACGATCTTACAGAGACAGCCTGTCAGCATCCTTCAGAAATTAATACATAAGCCCAGTAATTGCAGTCACGAGGACCCAACCCTCCTGACTTTACAAGCCACAAGACACACATCACATCTCCCAGAAAACCAAAAGGAAACAACTCCAGCAGGCATTCACAGGCAGGACACACCAGTCCCCCAGGTGCCTGGTGCTGGGCTGGGCACACTCTGTGCTCCGAAGGGAGCCAGGGTGAGCCATGTCCCTGGGCAGGGCAGGCCCAAAGCACCCAGCAGGCTGGCCCCAGCACAGCCCTGCATGTCCTACAGCCCTTGCCAAGGGAGTATCATGTTTTTGCCACTGTGGTCCTTGAGCAGCTCCTTGCTCTGACCTTTGCTGGGAAACCGTAAAATGGAGATGAGCAAAGCTGGGTTCTTCCAAAACTCACTGCGCTGCACTAATAGGACATTGTCATCTTACTGCCTTCCACATGAAAAGAATAACAGAGTAAAGAGGTAAAAAAAAGTGATTTGCAAATGATTTATCCTGTGTTAAAACCTGGACTTCCCCACAAAACAAAGATTCCTGAGAGTTCTGCACGGGACAGAGAGAAATTAATGGTTCTGTGCCAGGAACAGGACGGATGGGAAAGCACTGGATAGTGGCAGAGTTCACACGCTGAACCAGCACCACAGCTGGCTTTGCTAGCTCACAAAATACAGCCACTCTATCATTATTTATTAAGTTTTCATTCAAGTCCTAAGCACAATTTGCACTCAGTTCCAACTGGAGACAGAAATGAATGAGGAAGATTAACCAGCTATGTAGAACTGTGAGCATTTGAGGAAAGGTGTCCTTTGGAAACTTTAATTAAAGTACCTATGATTCCTATTAATGTCAAAGGCACATTTACAACTTGCTAACATCGCAGTATAAAGTTTGGTTCAACATTTGTTCATAAAAAGCAGAACCTGTCAGGTTAAAATAATGCATGAATATTTCCTAAACATTAAAATTTACCAGTGTTATTTTAATATTCTCAGGGAATGTAAAAGGGTGTGATTTTTTTAAAATGCCTATTCTACTGCCATTTTTTGCAGTTACTTTTTGTGTTGGTTACCTTCAGAATGAGAAAGAAGAAAAAAGAAGTAAACCCGATTTGTCCTTTGTCTCTGCAGCAACATATTCAGAAATACACATGCATACAAGCTGCACTTATTCTAAAAACAGAATTTCGTAGCCATTTCCCAGTAAAATTCAGGAATAATTCAAGAAACATTTTTATAAACCTGAACACCAAGAAGTGCTTTATAGAATCACTGAACAGTTTGGGTTGGAATAGACCTTAAAGACCAACACTTTCCACTCCCCTGCCATGGAAAACCAGGGAACCCAGACTGAGATCTTGAGACCCTGGGAGTGGAAAACAGCACAAGAAATCCACCTAATACCTATTCACAAAGAAATAACTCACTAAGATCAAGATTTTGACAGAAAGTAGCTTCCCACACTTATAATTTCCAAAAGATTTTGATGTTGCCTTGCAGCCTTTCAGTGTAGAGCCCAAATGCCCCCTTTCCACCAAGCCCCTGACTTAGGAAAGCAAGGCAAAATGTGAAATGATGTAACACCACAAATAACAACTGTCACATACTTTTGTACTCCTTAAGGAAGGCTTAAAGCATTGGAAGTGTCCTTCTATTATAGATAAATTATGTATACATCAAGTTGAGCCTCAGGCTCACTAACAGCCCCATTTGGCACGCACCTTTCTAAAGAAGGAAGGATTCCTAACAGAAATCCCATAGCAACCTCTTTCTACTCACAGTATGGAACCACGGTGGGATGCAGAGGAGAGAAGGTCTGCATTAATTTCAGTGGCCCTATAAGTATCTAAAACATTTACTTCCCCATCAGCTGAATGAAAGAGCCTCAAATGTTCACGCAGCTAACAAAAGAAGAAAAAAAACAGTGCATACACACAGCCTATTAGAATAAAGTTACTGGAGAAAGCTGTCTATGTGACCCTCTGCTTATTACAGTCTTTCTTGGGCCTAAGTCAAATTCAAAAGAGAAAAAATCATAACAAATATATGTATATGTTGTAAAAATGGTTTTTCACAGTTCCTCATGATTATATGATGAAGAACCTGAATAGGTTATAAACCACTGTAAAGTAGAAAGGAAGGCTCACAAATCTGGGTAGCTGAAGATGATTTCAAGATACTGCCTATTGCTTTTTTGTGGTAGAAAACATAACAAGAGGAAGCAGCAGAGCTGAGAGACACCTGAAAGTAACTGATTCCCCATCAGCTGAGCCTCTGCTAGTGCAGCAAGAGACTGTCCTGTGTTCTGTACCTCTGCTCTAGAGAGACATCTCTGAAGATAACTTCCAACCCAGGCCAGTAATGGCTTGAGAGGCACAGGGAATGTGTGAGCTTTCATTCACAAGGCACTTCTGAAACCTCAGACCTTCTCTGAAGAAAGGAGGGGAGCTGCTGGCCCAGCTTCAGTTTAGGCACCAGCTGCTCCATGACAGAGGGCACTGATCTAACTAAAGGCAGACCAAGTAACTCTGTGAAGACACAAACCTCACCCTAATCTCACTGAATCTGATGAATGCAAGTACCATTTTGCATCAAAGCTACCTCGGTTTTGTTCTTACAGAAGCAGCATCATCATTGTCCCTTGAGGAAAAAAAACAGAAAGAGGTTGGTGGAAGTCTTCAGATACGAGTGATAAAGCTCTGTTCTCATGGACTCCTTTCAGCAACATTCTAAAGGTATATTTTTAGGGATTCAATTACATTGGAGTAACTGGTAAAGGGAATTGTAATCACACAGAAAGTTGAATGCATGTGTTCCTCTGCATACATACAATACCCACAAGGCTTACAAAATCCATTCACAACGGAGGAAACACTCTAAACATACTTTAAGAGGCTCTGTCAGCAGTCTAACAGCAAGACTCATTCACATTTGTAAGTCATGAGGAAAAAGTTGTTTTCTGTTCATGCTGTATGAACAGATTTTGTTTGGTCTACAGCTCATATTTAAGTTGCAAGTAAATAAGTCATCCTGGCTGAATTAGTGAACAACCCTCATTCATGGTATTGAGAATAAATATTTGATTGAATTAACTCTTTGCAGGTTTGTGCTTATGTTTACACATAGTAGAGCTGCATGTTAAAAAACCCCAGGATACAGAGGCTATTTATCAAATTAGCCAAACATGTTTATCTGAGGAGGAAAGAAAAAAAAAAAGGATGCAAAAAGTGACAAAAATAACTACAAGCCAGCTTCTAGGATTAGCTTGACAATGGTCATATGTTGACACATTCATTCAAAATCAGATTGGACAGGAGGATGGGAGATAGTGAATCCTGACAAGTTGAAATGTAAATTAAGATGTTTTGTCTTTACACTTGCGTCCCAGAGAAACTGCTACAGAATAACAGCTTGGGCTTTAAATGAAGATCACACCTCATCTGCAGGCTTAGAGAATACAATAGCACCAAGGGTAGATTGTTATTAAACAAAGAGGTGGCTGGGAGCTGGAAATCAATACACTAAATCATAACCAAGACATTATCATTTTACAGCATTTTGGGATGATTGTGCACCAAATGAAACCCTATGGGAGGTTATTAATAAATGGCTGTTTGGCATCAAATACTGCCTAAGCTGAACTGAAGCACACACTTTATTCTAAGGGGGGAAAAATGTCATTCTATAAACTGCAACAAATATTTCCACAAGTCTCTGTAGCCACATCCCCCTCACTCCCTTAAGCTGTCAGGAACTGTTTCCCAAAGCTCCCAGAGGAGTGTGATTATTAAACTAAACACCACAGAGCAGAATGCAAGCTGATCTCAATCTCCATACTCCCATTAAGGGATGGCAGAGAAACATTAACTATTCCATCCCCGGTGGCATTCAAATGTTTCTCTAGTTCTGTCACACAAAAATAGTGGAAAACAGATTCCTTTTCCCCTCCTTTCATGTTTCTATCTGTGAAAAATAAAGTTAAGAAGGATTTACCTGTGCTACAGGCCCTATTAACTGTTCACCCTGTCATCTATAGCATAATCTATTTATGTAACATTTTCTAGAACTGTATGGAGCAAACTTTTCCAAGGAGCAGCAGGCGAGTTAATGACTTGCTGGTTCTTGTTACACCAGGTTTAGGACAATTAGAGGTCTTGGCTGAATGTTTGCTGGAGTAAGCCTTCTCCTGCATACGGTGCATATGCACAGAATTTTTTTAAGAGAACCAAAGGATTATATTATTATATGATCCTTCAGACAATCAAAACATGGAGCACTTGCAGGTGTAACCTTGAGCAGTTTGGCATGAAATGGGCCTTTCACTGTATTGAATAATTTGACACAGCTGACTAGACTGCAGCTCAATGTACAGAGGTGATTTAAAATAAATTCCTAGAAATATGAACATTCAGCATTGAAAAACTAGTTTTAAAATGCCAACCCAGATGAAATACTAAACGGTCTGCTTTGAATGCAACATTAACATTCTTAAAACAACCAAGTACCTAAGTGCTTACAATCACAACATTTTAAAACTGAAATTCTATTTATAAAGTATTTCTGTAGAGCTTCCACTTACTTTCTTCATTAATAGACTTGCAGAAAAACCACTAACAGGAGAGCAGACTTCCAGAACAGCCTTTTAAAGCTAATTAGGATACAACAAACCTCATTCTACCCAAGTTCAGTTCTGCAAACCTCACAAATGAATCACTGTGTTCGTATGCTTAATCCTCGAGATCTCAAGTTATTCACATCCTCCTTGGCGTTTGCAGGATTAGAATCTAAGTATGTTGTTTCCTCCCTCTCCCATCCTGTCAGTAAACGTGGGATCAGGGTTCAGAACATGCCTGATTCTTCTCTCCTAATCTCCAGTAATCTTCTCAGTGACACAGTATCTGTTTCAGAATATCGGGAAGCCACATCAAAGCAGAACAGTGAGTTGTAACATTAAGTTACATACAAATTTATCGATGCAGGTTCCACATGCTGCCAAAAGGTAAAACAGTATCTATGGACATCTTCCAGTAGCACTAAATATTAAGGTAAATATTACCTTAAAGTCTGTAACTTCTCTCACAAAGCTTATTTACAAATGGTACAGGTTGTGCATTCCACTTTAGCTCCTGACAGAAAATTCCAGGTAATTCATGACTCTGTGAAAACTCAACTAACAGTGTTGTACACAAAGGAGTGTTGTACAAACACACAGAGTTCTACAGCCTGCAAATTTAATGGGTGGATTCAACCAGCAGAGCCCTCTACAGCATTTCTAACGGGTAGAGAATAGAAAAGACCATCCACCTTCAAAGTCACTTGTGTCATCAGGCAGCACAGAGAGAAGAAAAACAGCAAGACAGTACATTTTGGCCACATGTAATAGAAAGCTGGGGCTGACACTCTACAAAGGGCATTCATTCCCTGCTGGAAAAAAAATGTGTCTGTCTGTGAAGGTTTGATCAGTGACTGAAGCAGATACGAAAAGGTTATGAAAAAGTTCAACAAGATGAAAAAACATGTGAGGACTGAGACCTCTCAAATGTGAGTTATGAAAATATATGTCCAAAACCCACCTTTAGCTCAGTATTTGCCTAATACAGCTGTTCTGCTGTCTGTACTGCCACAAGGTCAGATCTAATTAACAAACCAGGAAGACTATCACTGGCTTCAGTCCTTGCTGAAACTATGCTGAACTTTTACAAACATATGTATATACACATATATACATAATACATGCTGGAAAAATCTAGATCACATTCATTTAAATATATATTCATTATACATGTATTTTATTTTTTAGAATTTCCAGGGTTAACTGATTCACTAACAGACATTTTATATTTATGGAATAAAAACCTCAGCTTTAGTTAAGGAAATACAGAAGAGCCTCATCTTTCATTAATCTAGCTCTACTCTCAAGAGGTTAGCTGCCCATTCAACATCACAGGTTTTAATAAAATAAATATTTCATTGAGTGAGAGTGATTATTTCCCAACATCTCTCCTTGTTTGCTGCTTGTTATGCAATTATATCAAACATTGCTTATACAGGCAGAGAATGCTCACGTTCAATTTTCTGAAACTACGATCTTATTTTGGAGAATGTTCTTTAAAATTCAAAACAGGACAACAGTTGTTGACAGAGCTTAGCGGGCTGTTCAAGGAAATGTAGCGTAGTAAAACTATGCTGCTTTTTAAATATTTATATCTTTTTAATCCTTCCAGCAGATAATCCTCTTTGCAGTGGGCAGGAACATGAATACCCGTGATTGCTAAGTTCTTGCTTTTCAAAATTCAGATTTGCAATTTATTTCTACCCCAAAATGTGAACACAAGTATTTCTTAAAATTTTACTTAGATCAATTTACCTTCCATAAGCAAAGCGCCTATCTTTGTGGTGGTCCCCAAAAGTATCCCACAGCCTGAGAGAAACACTCACTTCATCCACAACATCTCTTGAGCGCTCAAGGACCTAGAAGAGAACACACAGAACATTCTCTTTCCCTCCAAACAATTACTTTGTAATTCACCCCATCAAAAGGTCCAAAACATACTAGGTCAAGGGTCTAGCTCATGCAGTTTTTACCAAATGATGTATCTTATAAAACAGGCAGAATACTAATATCCCTAAAAATAGGTTTGAGCATGGCTGCAGTAGAGGTCACTCATAAAATACTTGCAAGCTCATTGCTGCATCCTGGCAGGGTAAGGCTTGATAGTAAACAATAGCAGCACCTCCCAGCATGTGCTGCACACCTTGCACACCTGCAGCCCTTACCTCCTGGCAGACACGGTACTGATCAATGGCCCAGACGGTCGGGACGTGCGTTGCCAGCAGCTGATACTGAGTCAAGGTTGTGTTGCAGGCTCTGGCACAGATCAGACGAGTCTTTCCCACTGCATTATCTCCAACGACCACACACTTGATAGTTTCAACGTTGGGTCTTTCGTAATCCATGTCAATGTCCATTTATCAAAAGCTGGAACAAGACAGTTAAAGTCGTTTTCTATTTCTGTGTGAAAACAGTGCTGTTTAGAATCAGAGCCTTTTACTTCCTCTTCTTGAGAGATGCCTGGAGACAACAAACTCTTATGGAAAAGTGTGTAGTGAACTGTCCCAAAGTAGGCCAGCCAGTCCTTTAAATACTGCTCAGTTATGCAAATACACAACTATTTGGACTGCAGTGGCTTTATGCTGCTCACATGCTATTTTCACTTTGGTTTCTGTAAACACAAGCCTGTTTGCAGAAGACAGATCTTGGTGAAACAAGGACAGCTAGCATAAACTTACCTCTTGCTAATACTTTTTATGCCAGGAGGAAAAAAAGCCTGGGCATCAGTGGGTTTAACCTGAAGGATACCAGTATAAACCTGCCTTCTGCAGTCCTGCCCATTGAGGATTTGATTTAGGGCTACAACATTGCTAACAGCAAGTCACACAGATGGCTTTAGCACACAATAAGACTCACTTCTACGACAACTCCAGAGACTGTTCGCTACAAAACCACAATTCCCATTACACCCTGCACGTATCACACACTCTTCATTGTCCAAGGAGAAGTTTGTACAGATCATGGACTAACCAAACCAAACAAAAGAGCCAAGCAGGAACTTGCAAATATACTTACCTATACCTAGAAATTCTTTCTGATGTGAAATGGAAAGTGAAGTTTTTTTAAGATACTGTCCTCATGGACAGATATTATTGAAACTATTTCCTTAAATATTCTATGGCAATATATTGAACAAATGCCTGGATACAAAAGCAAGCTGGAAAAAATGGATATTTGAAAGACTAAAACCAACTCATGCATGTCTACTACAGTCTGTCATTTTCATATGTGGGATCATAGTTTGGTATATCTGAATTTTATTTTCTAATGTCTAGCAGTCTGCTGAGCAATCTGGACTCTGCCAGGGAATTGTAATCAAGGAGGGAGTACAGGGAAAATGCAAGTCACAAACCTTTTCAGGAAGGCTTGCCTAATAATTATTTCAGCAAGGAACCTACAGCAATTTAATTGACAAAACACAGGTCATCATCTGGAGTGATGGTGTCCTCTTTTCTGAAAAGAAAGCACTACGGATAAAGAAATCCAATTACTTGTTTTAATGCCTTTTTTAATATTCACATCTCATTCACACTTAGATATAGACTATGTATTAGCTGTCAGGCTGTTTAATATAACAGATTCAAGCTATTTAGGTGCCCATTTTTCACTGTCAGAGGCACTATGTTCTGATTTAAGAAAAAATAATGTTTAGTAACTACTAGTCAAACACTGATTTTAACTGTATTATTTTTCATTATTTAAACTGATGTACACCAAGAAACAAAAGCCTTTGTTAGAACTCAAGGTTACCTATTTAGATAAAATTTTGACTATATACTGCGTGCTAACAGCTATAATGGCTAAGGCACATTTGTAATCTTTACTTTTGTGTGGAGGGAGGAGTTAGGGACAACACAAACAAGGTGCAAGAGTGATTTTTGCCACTATTGTGTCACACTGATGTTTCCACAGACACTGAATGCTTCTGAAAATTCTGCAGCACACACTCTTGAAATGAGAATACATTTTGAAGTTATCCTACCCAAAACTGAAACATGGGTCCAGCCACTTGGCACTCTGGCCCAAGTGCATGGTTGCACAAGCAGAGCTCTGCAATGTGCCAGATGCAGAGCAGAGAACACTCTTTGAAAACACACACAAACACACACAGACCATTGGGCACACGTGAGCCCTCAGCGCCTTGTGACTCCAGCACCAGGGTTTGGGCTGGTGAGGTCACAAAACCGTGAAGAGACAGCCTTTATCCCTTCACCTGGCTTGTAACCTGCATCCTGAGAGGTTACTGCTCTGGAGGTAGAGCACTCAGAGGCTCCCAGTTCCCTTCTAGGATCCAGCCCCAGAGGCCTGCTGGATGGAAGCTCCCATGAGGCTGGTACCTGGGATGGCCACGGGCTCTGTACCCTCTCTGTGATTCCAAACACAGGAAGAGAACCAGGAGCTAACTCTGTTCCTCCTCAGCATCCGTGTTCCTCCTCAGTCATGATATATATAAAAGTACAAAAAAACCTTTTTTTGTCTCCACACTACAGAGAACATGGCATGTTCATACACCATGGCCTCACAGGCAGGGCCCCAAATGAGTAGCAAAACCCCGAGAGTTTTCAGCACGTGATCTTGAAAAGTTTCAAGTCTGAGAATAAACAGCAACCCCCTTGACATATTGTGCGAGGATATTAAATTACTTCATATTTTATTCATGCATGGACTAGACATCACAGATGGAATGTGGAAATGTTTACAAGGCTGGAAAGCAAAATGAAGGAGCATGGCTAGCCAGTGTGTCTGGTTTTAAACTACCAAGCAGAGATGCCAAATCAATTTTTCTTCCAACCCACTATGCCATTAAAAAGCTGTTACACAGATTAGCTGTTGTATTATATAACAATTTGATTTAAAAATTCTTCCAATTCTTCCATGACTTAAATGGTAGTTCTGCATAAAATGTGCTTCAGTCAGTCACAAAATATGTATTAAGTACAAAGTCTGGAATCTTCGAAGAGTGTAACAAAGCCACCTTAAAATTAACAGGCAAATCTAAATAAAAGTAACTAGATAAATCAATGCAACTATCTAAGAATCCTAGAAAAGGAACACATGAAAAAAAAATTAAAATTACTAGGGTTTTTAAAGCAAAGTTATCACAGGACTCAGACACAGCATGCCCGAATGCCCTGCTGTAGATCAATGGCAATCTAATGAAGATATTTTTAGCATTAGTCAATACTGCACAGGACAGAGATTAAAATAAACTGGCAATAAAAACAAAAGTAGAGCTCTGTGGCTATGTTAAGGAAAGCTCTTAAATATCCTCCAGTATCTATGTGTTAAAAATCCAGATCATTTTAATATTGTTCACTAGTTTTCAGGAAGGGATTAAAGCAGAAATAGCTCCTGAAGAGACTGACAGAAACCTGGACAGATATTTAGACACCTCAAGTAAAACCAGATGCTAACAACAAATTCCAGTACAAACAATTAGCAAAAAAAGTTGATTAAATGCTTACAAATGTAGCCAGATGCCTTCTGGCTACTGGAATGATTAAAGCCAGGAATACATGGAAGACCTAAAGAATACAGCCACAGTTTTTTTAAGGTAGCCTCTAGGTTAAGCTGGTGCTAAACCTATTATATAATCACACTGATTAAAAATGCTGAACATGTATTCACAAAACTAGAATTAAAAAAAAAAAGACAACTAAATTTGAGCTCTGAAAGTCTGGTAATATTAGGAAGACCAACTGGATCTGAAATTGAACTGGTTAGACAAGAACAAAGCAGCATATATAAAGATTTAGATAAAGGCATAACATTCTAAGATCAATGAAAAACTTGCTAAAACCAACCTACAACCAGCAACAGCTTAGTTTACCAGCAAAACAAAGCAGGGTTAAACCATGACGAAAGTTACTGGAAGTGTGACCAGTTCCAGAAAGGGCACTGACAAAAAAGCCAGAGAAAGACAGAAAGGACATCAAATGAGGGCAGCAAGGAACCTACCAGAGAAAAGGTCGGATCAGAAATCACCATTTCCAAAAGAAAGGAGCACAAAACTCAGCTGCTTAATCCAGTTCTAAAGAAAGATGAGCAGATGGATGAAAATGGAAAAAGATACCTGTAAGAATAACACAGGATCTCAAAAATCTCTCAGGATGTTCTATTTTTACACTGTCACCTGTGATTGTTTTCAGATGAAGAGAAGACAGAGGCAGCCAAAAAAGCAGGAGATGTGAGCAGACTCAAGATCTAATATAAAGCCATTTAATTCATTCACTTGATTAGCAGTTAAGAAATATTCCAAATAAAGCAGATTTATTTCAAAAGAAATATAAGGCAGCTGTTTTGAACCACAGCTTTTAGATGGTTATGGTTGCCAATTTCTTTTTCTGTTGCTTCGCCTCCAATTGCCGTGGGGTGCTTGGTTTTTCATTTCGTTTTTCCTCATTGCTAAATGAGTTGTTTTTATGATCACCATAAAACAGTTGTGGTTGCCATAGCATGCAAGGTGGTCAGCCTCAATAATGAAACACCCCCTTACTGGAGAAATTTTCCAGAAGATCTGTAGATGAAGCACATCACCTGATTATCAAGATAATCAGATAATCAGACACAGATAAACACAACAGACACATACAATCCCTCTAACTCTCTGTATTAGTGTAGGTGTATTAATATACAATAGAAAACCAGATCACAAGCATGAACTTGTTTTAAGAATGCAGCTTCTTAAAGCTATGATTGCATTTTTCTCTGCTAGAAACAAGGTGGCTGAAGATCCAAACCCAATAGCAAGTTGCCTGTGAAGGATCAGGAATCCACCCCTGTGGATCGCTAAATGCCCTCTCTGAAATGTCCGGATGTTTAAAATCCTCACTTGGCATAAACAAAACATAACCAAGATTAATTTTTTCAAAGAACAGTAGCTAATTATCAACCCTTTTCTCTTCAGCACAAACAAATCACAAAGAGTGTCTACATTAATCAGTGATTATGGGGTGATCCTGGAGCCATTCACTTCTTAGCTGTGTACTTACAGGACCCCTCAAAGCAAGCATTTTACTTAGCTCTTGTGCTAAGAGCAAACTCTTCAGATGACAGTTCAGAATGACAGCATTTAAGAACCTTGCCTGCTCAGTGGAGTTTTTCTTCAAGCTATTCCATGGAGGAAAAAAAATTAATAATTTCAACCTGTGTCAAGTAACCTGACCAAACATTCAAACCAGGAACTCCTTCAAGCAAAGGGGGTGCCAACCACAATTAAAATGTCACCATTTTACTAAAGAAATCTAATGGAAAGAAACACCAAAGTCTAACATGACTTAATATGAATGGCAGGCATGGGAATTATCTGAAAAACTAAGGCAACCAGTAAGGCAATAAGATCATCGACAATTATCCCCACAAAACACACTTCCCTGAAACTATATGAAAGTGCATTGGTAGCTACTCCATATTTTAATCTATTCTGGAGATGTATTTTTTACTATAGCTTTGGAGTGACTCTTTCAGAGAGCCATTAGGCAATAACATGTCAAAAAGAATATTAAAAAAAATAAAATACAAGACTGTGCAACACTCTTGCCTCCGTCCCCAAGTTGCAAAATTACTGCTTGCAACCCTGGAAACTGGAAAAGGAGATACAAAATGCCAAGTCCTTCAGGCACTGAAATCACTACCTTGCAGTGCAGAATCCCAAGGCACCAGCATGCTGGCAGGGACCAACAAGCACATGAGCCAGAATAAGTGTGTGAAATGTTCGTTCTCAATATATAACCCACCATGTGGTGTTTCAGAATCTTTGGTGGATTAACACAGATATGCCAGGGGACAAAGCAGGGGGAACTCAGTGTTCACCTGTGCAAGAGCATAGAATTCACAGACAGCTCTGATTTGGGGAAAGGTTAAGGGCCAAAAGATTTTTTTGTGGTTTGGCTCAATTTAATCAATGAATTTAGGGCCCCACCAAGTATATTTGTGAAGTTAATCACAGCATGGGCTCAAGCAACAGATAAACTACCAGCAGCTGCAAGAGCATCACAAAACATTTTTTACAAGGTGTACATTAATATTAATATTTTATTAAATCATAGGAGGCCTGTTGGGGAGACTGGTTTCTAAAGGAAAACTATTCCTGGTCAGCATCAAAGAACT
This sequence comes from Euphonia xanthogaster, assembly GCA_034509185.1. NCBI lineage: Eukaryota > Metazoa > Chordata > Aves > Passeriformes > Fringillidae > Euphonia > Euphonia xanthogaster. The sequence continues at coordinate 4,986,508 of JAYDZK010000271.1, read as the reverse complement.
AGCTGGTCATAAAGGGTAGTAAGACTCAAGGTGAGATCAGATCACTAGGTCACCAGGGGACAAAGGTGGGCATGATGCATATCAGGCTGGATTCCTGTCTAGGATGAAGCAGCATTACCCTTTTGACATTATATTTAAAGTTCTGGCAGTTTACATGGAAAGACTGAAAAGACTACCTCAAAAGGAAGAAATTCAAACTAACTCTGGAATTTATCACCTACTTGCCTTACCTGGTCCATCAGCAGAGGAAAACAACAGATATACCAATGACTGGGGAAGGAGAAAAACCCTTATACTCTTAAAACTGACCTGATTGCAAATATGAGACCCTGGGCTCTCCCATGGGTAGGAAGAGAAGGGCAGCTGATGGAAATGTTTCACTGCACAAGGTGAATGACATAGCCCTGGCTGTTGCTGACCACAAGAGTGCAGGTTAACAGAAACACCTTTATCTTCTACATTGGAAGAACCTGGTTCTATCCTTTTTCTTCTGTCCTGGAATAGCTTAGGGCCAGTATCAACAAAGAAATAAATCCCTCAGAACAATGCTAAAATTTGATACAGCTGGAGAAGTTAAACACTGAGGCTGTCATCAAGAGAGACTCCATTTGGCTTGCCTGAACCAGCTTCTTTCATGTCAGCTTTTGATCAATAAGCATCAGATTCATTTCTGGATGCTGCCTCTTACTTTTTAAAGACAGTAGTTGTCAGAAGCTTCCATTCAGCTGCCATAATCCCCACTCTATCCCTCAAGTTTTAAAGGGAGGGAAAAATTGACCATGGCCTCACACAGAAATGAAAGGAGCAGCCCCTAATGATGATGTAAAGTTGAAGACAGAACAGATGTCTCTAAGTTTGCTAGAAAACTTCTCAGTCAAATGATCACCACAACCCTCACAGAAATTGTAGAGACAGGGAATAATAATTCCTGGTTTGCTGCATCAGATGCCTGTCACTCTGCTCTTTCTCTGCCTGCATGACTCCAGATTTGTTTGTTTCTGTTAATTATTAGTATGCTTTGTCAAGCCCAACCTTCCTCTGTGATGACACAAAAACTTTTGATCAGTAAGAATGAGCATTTCCTCAGATGCCCAAAAATCAGAGATACTAGTAAAACACAAATTCTTCCCACATAACAATGTGTTAAACAGACTGCCCTCTGCTGAGGGCAGACAGCTCAGTAGCTGAGAATGAAAACATTCAGTTTTAGGTACAATAACAGATTCTCCTGAGCCTCCTCAAAAAAAAAAAAAAATGCAGCTCACAAGGACCTGTTTTTGTGTTATACACACTCAGTCCATCAGACCAAATAGAGACCCAAATGTAGAGTTCAGCATTAGACTTAAGCTACGTCAAGTATCTGACAAGTTCTTCAGGAAGACCTGAAGGGCAGAAATCAACAAGCTGATTACACTGAGCAGCTTACATATTATTTTCACCTGTGACATACCTTGGGATATCTTCTGAGATGAGATCATTGCCCTAGAAATTAACCCACATGGCAGGTAAAGGACATTTAACCATTTCAGAAACCTCATGTGTGGGAATATGGGATGAGTGGTTTTTACATGGTGGCAGAGCCTGCAGCATTGCCACTCCTCTCTTCACCAATTTTCCAGAGTCTACTACACAAGGTAGTCCCTTGTGCCTCCTTTTGCTTCTTCTTTCTTGGTGTGCACAGAGATGTGGAAAACAGTGCATATAGTGCACTCCTGGAAAGGAGAAAACATCCCTATAGCTGGCACATGACTGATTTAAGGCTGGCACTTCAGCTTTGCCTATGCATCTTGTGAGGATTCCAGATATACCTGGCTACAACTGACTGTTCATTCCACTCACCAGAGATAATCATAGCAGACACAAGGGACTAGGCAGTGACCAAGATCTGGCATTGCTGTGGGTCATAATCAGTCCCATCATCACAAACCGAAATTAACTGTGGCTGACATGAATAAAAGAGACTAAGAACCAAGTACCTGAAGAATGGACAATACCCATTGATGGTGATAACCATCACCAAACAGCTGACACTTTTTAAAGCAGCCACCCATAAAATGCACAAAGTCCTCAGATCAGTCCTCCTTCTGCATCAGAAAATTATGCTGCAAGACCTGAATAAAGGTGCACTGCTAACAGCATGTTAATTCAGCTCAAGAATACATTTTTGAAGTAAATATTCCATGGTTTGGTTCACATCAGGTGCAGCCAGAGCGCATAAATTGAATTTTGACAGGGAAGGTGTGCCACCTACCACTGATAAGCATTCAGTCCATGGGACCAGGTGAAAGGCAGTCTGATATACTGCCCTTTGTCCCTGAGCTGTGTGCAGTGTGGACACTGGGTCCTCAGCACCACTTTTTTCATTCACAGATCACCTGCTATTGCATCACATGATCCATCAGTGCAGATGGAGCATCAAGTGCTCTGATTCCTTCTTTGGTATTTGGATTAACGTAACTGGGGTAAAGCTGCAGCTGAATCCTTAAGTGACTGCCATATCAAAGAGTATCTGGGATAACATATAAAACTGAAAGCTTAAAGGAAGATGGGTCCCTGGAAAAGTCCGACTCAACAGTACTAAGTTTCATGATAATAAACTCCATGAAATGCCTGATTTTACTCTTATGTAATTAAGATGCTTGTGCAGTATTAAACCACTGATACTTTAGCAGAGGTTGTTAGTGATCATACACATGAAAGAGGTGTTGACACTGTATGCTGTTCGTAAGCAGTGCTCCCAACAGTACTGAAAGAGTAACAACAATCCCCACCTAATAAGGCATTCTCACAGCTTTTGTACATTTCTGTGGGGAAAATCTTTATCAAGCTTCACTAGAGCTACAAACAGAATATTCCAGAGACAATGGTGACCTTCTAGCACAGAGAGCTGTTGAATTTACTTTCTGTACTTGTTCTCTTTCCAAAAGACAGAATCAGGCTCTTGCTTCTTGAACTTTATGTGACATTTCTTATGCATTCTCTTCTTTGTTAATCAGTGATCTTAGAAAGACATTATATGTGCTTTTATTCATTCCCAGACACTATTACCACTAGGAAACTACCAAAGGAGAGTGAGACCTCATAATGACAGCAGTAAAAACCCACCCAAGAACCTAAACACCCACTGCAACAGCAAACACTTCAGGATGGCAGACTTCAGGTAAATGCTATTTTCAGATCATGGGTCAAGTTCTGCTTTTATGTCTCAAATGCAAATCCAGCAACATTAACAGAGTAGTGCATGAGACACACAGATGGAGGGATTACTTGTGATGTCTAGTGCCACACAGAGACTCATTTGCAAAGCAAAACATAATTTAAAGAAGAAAGAAATTACTATCTTGTGTTTCATGTCAGACAGAAAGGAGAGGAAAACAGAAAGTAGAATAGTGTTGGATGGGAGGCAAAGGGAATCCATATTTTTATTTCATTACCTGTCTGTAATGCCAAAGAGCCCCAGCTATGACCACACACACTGCAGGTGCACCAATTATAGCTCATGCACCATGCACTCCTTCAGCAGAAAGTTTTGAGCTCTTTTATGGAAACCCAATCAGTGATCCAAGGATACAATCACCCAGTCTCTTAGCTGCTCTGCAAGTCTGCTGTATGCAGCAAGGACACCTGAGCATTTCCTTTTCCCCTCCCCAAGCACATACTTTGCTCTACAATGTTTGTATACTTTTCTGGCAGGAAGGAAGGGAGAAAGGGAGGAGCATATCAAATGTTGTTCCTTTTGCTTCTCCTCCTTCTGTCCTTTCATCCATTTCAGCACAGGGTAACATCTGGATAAAGGACTTAAGTATTTTTCCAGCAAATAAAATGTATAAACAAAGAATCAAACATCAGGGTTTACTGGTCAAGTGATCAGCTCTTCCTCTCAGCCTAAAGCTTTACAGAATTTATGAAGCTTGGAGTTTTAAAAGGGCAGGAGTTTTAGAAAGCTTCCCAGAGATAAAATTGATGTTTATTTCTTCTTGGATAAAAATACTTTTGTGTATTTGAGTTTGTCCAAGATCTTATGCTCATTAAGTATATGTCACTTAGATAAAGAACCCTAGTACAAATACTGAACTCACTTTTTTTTCTTCTTTAATAGTGTGTAGATGCACTGTATATCTGAGACAGAATCAGGTGTGCAAATGCAACATACACAGAAAGAAAAGCATAAGCTAATGGAAGAGGACCTCAGAAAAATACTGAAAAAAATGAAGCCATTCTGTTTCCATGAGGTGTGACTCCTGATCCTGAAATACAGCGTGCACTGAAATATTACTACTTAGACTGAGCAGTAATGACAACTCTTCAGCATGATCCTATCAATGGTGGGTTTCTCCCCACATGCATTATTTTTGCCTAGAAAGACCAGCAGCTAAAGGACTCCACTTAAGCACACTGGAAAAGCTAATTTCCACCTCAGCTTCTAGAAGAGCTCAAGCTATTACAGCTCAAGCTGAACATTTGGCTTCAAGTCAGCTGTGTGTCCTGAAATAGTACACAAACTGAGGATGAACAAAGTCATTGAGACTATTCTGGCATCACTTCCTTGCTCTTGCTGTGACAATATGCAGAACCTCAAGGGATTTATTTTATTATTATCAGTTTTAAACAAGTATATTGTTGCCGTCGGAGTAGTGTCTTGACCAAAAGACGGCAACTCCTCCACCTAGTCTGCCTCGGTACATCCAGTGACTGATTTCTCTTTGCCGTAGATGTCAGATGCCACAATACCTACTAAAGGTTGACTAAACAAATTAAACGTCTACTATTGTTTGTCTCTACAGCCCCTTTCTATGGCCCACAGAGAAGTCCCGACATAAACACCTGATAATCTGTGCCAAAAAAACCCCCCAACAGCCTAATGCTGTTGTCACAGCAACTCACAGTAGACTCCACAGACAAGGCAGGGAGAAAGAAAGGGGAAGGGAAAAAAGAGGGGAAAAAGATATCCTTCGGGTTTTCACTAAGTGACACTCAAGAGGTACCAAGAGCTAGAAGGCTTGTGATTCCCGTACACATCATACCCGTCTATTTTTGCCTTGCAACTCGTGGCCTTGCTGGAAAAGGAAGCCAGACAGATCTGCTTCATCAAGGTCTCAGCCCTCTCTGTTCTCGGAGGAGGGGAGGATGCCACCACCTCCTGCCCTCTCCCGACCAGGCGGGAGAGCACCTGCGGGCAAACGGGACGCGCGGGGCGCCGCCACCCGCCCCCTGCGGACCCGCTGGCTGCCGGCCCGCCCCGGCCCCGCACACCGCCAGCTCGGAGCACGATCGCGTCCGGGCGACGCGGCACCTACCCGGGAGGGCGGGATGCCCGGCGGCCGGGCTGCGTGCAGCGGGGCTGGCCCCGGCCCCGCAGGGGG
>JAYDZK010000271.1:4939107-4955328 GCA_034509185.1 Euphonia xanthogaster | reverse complement strand
TACACAATTGTTTTCATCAGTTTCCTGGTGGTTTTATTTCCCAGTTCTGTGTAAGTGGGAGAAGCATTTACACTGCTCTGCAGACATGTTCTGTAACTATTTGTTTCCTTCCTTCTATACTTGATTTTAGAAGGATAAATGCTTTCAGTATTTTTCTGAAAAAGTTGCAGTTGCAGTCTTCTTCATCAAAGAACACCAAAGTCATATGAACTTGCATAAGTAATTCCATATGTACTGCAAAGAGATGTGCATTGCAGACTTTGCTCTCAGTGCCTCTTTTTCCTTCCCAGCTGCCCAGCTGAGCGACTGGAAGTGCTGGCGTGCCTGACACAGATGCAACAGCAGCACGTGGAGGTGATGAAGGTAACCCATGCCATGGGGACACCATGGCCAGGGCCTGCCCCAAGCCCTGCACAGGGCTCTGCTCCCTCTCTCTGCCTCCCCCTTCTTGGCTTGGTGCTGCCAGCTGGTGCCTTTCCTTTGCACAGCAGCAAACTCTGGGCCCTTGGGGGTGGTGCTCTGTGAAAAACCACATTAACTAGAAGAAATATTAGAATCATCATGTGGAACCTTTCAGTGCTCACCTCCAGGTTGTGAGGGATTAAATGAGCAGAAGAGCTGTTTGTTGGAGAAGCTCCCTTTCACATCTCTCTGTGTAGAGCCTCCCCTCAGTTTCTTTTATTAGTTTTTCCCCAGGCCTGGGTTAACAGACTCCTCCTTGCTGTCACTGTTTTTTCTGTGTGCTGCTCTAACTGGGGCCAGGGCTGTGTGCATTCTGAGTAGCCTGCACATCTGCTAGAGCCCTCCCAGCTCAGTGACCAAGGGTAGAGAGCACAGGAAAACCTTATTTGCCTCAGTATTTTCCCAAGATATGTGTGTGATGGGTCGGTTTCACCTGCAGTTTAACAGCAAAGATTAAATGTGTTTACCTTCTCTTCTTGAGTCCCTGTAGTTACTGAGATGTCTCTAACAATATGTGCTTATCAGGAAGTACTTATTCCATATTTTGGTCATCTTGGGGGTTTATATTTTGTTTTAAGAAAAAAGTAACAATTATAATTTCCACCCAGCAATATTGCATTTGATTTTAAAAGCATGAACAGTATCAGGGCAAACACTTTTACTGGATATCTCAGACATGCATTGCAGTATGCTGCTTTAATTGGAATAGGAGATTAACAAAGACAGCCGTTTTGGAATTGCACAGTTGGAGATAACATTTTTAGGCATTTTGACTTCCCTTGCTATGTGAAATAGGCAGTTTTATCTTTTTGGTGTCAAGCTGTGGAATCGGCGGGAGAAATGCGGCACAGCCAATATGGGTGATCAGCAAATCTCATTTATTGATTGTCACATGCATTTATATTGGAGTTAATGAAGTTCTTACAGATTGCAAAGCTGAGCTCATGATTGGCCAGTTACTTATCAGCCAACTAGGCCTACTTTTGCATTCTTGTGGTTATTCTTTTGAAACTAACTTTATATTTTTGGCAAAAGATTCTCTCTCCTATCCTCATGTTGCAGAAAGGGCATCATGTCCTTGCCTGTCATTGGACACTGACTGCTGACTCCTAGGCTTGTGTCCTTCTTGCTTTACCAGCGGTATTATGTCTACGTGACCTCTCTCAGCTAGCCAAGCATCTAAAAAGCTCTCCACACCAAAGGGCTTTTAAGGCTGCCAGTGAATCTTCAATACACAGTCAGATTCCAAACTTCAAGGACCAGGCATCTCCGGTGCTACAATCACCAGCAGAGTGTACAGGGCATCAAGATTCAGTTCTGTGGAAAGAGATTTGAACTTGCAGTGATATGCACTTCCCCTACCTAGTACAGACAAGCAGCACTTCTGCAGGGTCTCATTTTGAGACTCCTCATCTCATCTCATCAGCAGGTCAGAGATCCTGGTACTGGTAGCAAATCAGTTGCAAAGTCCTAGCCTGGCAAGTAAGGCAGAAATAGGAAATGAGTGTTAATACTTCAGACTGTAGAAATTTCCTTTCTTTCTAACCCTGAATCTGTTTTGGCTTTTAAAAGATAACATGGTAATCTATCCTGTCAGCTGTTTATCACAGCTCTTGTACTGTTACATATTGTGGCTCCCAAGAACAGAATAGAAAGTGTAAAAACTTGACAAAATCTGTAGTTAAAAGCCAGGTTATTTTTAAATTCGGGATTTGTTTTGTGGAAAATAGACGACTTCATCTTTTCTTAGTCCAAAGCTGATCTGTCAGGCAAAAAAACCTGAACAACTGTAGCTTTAGTGACATGACTGACTTTCTGAATTACCTGGCAAGGGCATTTGTATTTTGGTATTAGTATGGACCATTAGAGGAGTAAACAGCAGTTGGTAATTGGTGACTGCAAAATTTTATTCACAGAGCACATGCATTCATCTGAAAATATTTTAGTTCTTAGGCTGTATTTCTGAGCTTTCAAGCACTCTTAATATTTTTTCATTGATATTTGTTTCTGACAGGAAATAAAAGCAAAGACACTGCTGCCTGGATAGTAAGAATAAAAGGGATTCATATCTACTTTTTTGTGGCAGAATAAAGCAATGAAAGTGAAGAATCCCATGACACAAATTGGTGTAAATCTGATTAATTCTGGAGCATGGGGATTTTTTATCTGGAATGACTCTCCTTGATAAACTCAATGTCTTCAGTAGTTGCTGTATCCAGCACCTGGAGAAGAGAACTGCAATTTTTGAAACTAGAAGGCTACCAAGGGAGAAAGTTGGTGAGAACTTTGGTGGATCTGCCAGGATACCTTGTTTAGTTTATGTCTCTTGGATTACAAATACATCTGTGAGTAGCAGAGCTGAGGAAGATACAATTTCATGTGTGCATCTTCTGGGGGTCTAATAGTGTCTGCACCATGGCTAAACTTTACTCAGCAGTTAGCATAGGCTGAAATGGTGAGATATTTGGGTAGGACTAGGTATGTGCATATGAAGAAGTTGTTGTGCCATAAGAGTGATTGTTTATTAAGGAGTTCTTTCCTTACTAGCCTGGTTTTCTGTGAAATACACTGTGTCTTAGTTCTCTTCTGCATAATGGATTTGGGCATCTGGGATAAAGTTTTTTTTTTTCCTTCTGTCCCCTCTTAGAATGCAGCAGCAGCAGCCTGCCAAGTAGTTTAGGTATCAATAAGGGTACTGCCATAGGCTCCATTTGCCATTAGTTCAAATGCTAACTTGGGCCAATGGAGTTACATTGCTTTTAGTACTGGAACAGTGTAGCCTTCCTGGAAATGTGTGGTGCTGATTTCCTGTCCAGGTTCTGTGGGAAAAACTGGCCTGTTCTTAAGGCTTTTTTTTCCAGCTGATGCTCAATTGCAGGCATTGTCTCAGCCCTGAAAGATTTAGCAGGACAACTTTCTTAAGGAAATATTTACCAATATGAATAAATGAAATACATTGGGTTTGTGAGAATTTATGCCCAGAGTTTACAAATGAAGTGTGATAAAGTCACTGTGGGTTGAAGGTAAAATAAGGAGTATCATAAAAAGGACTTTACTTTAGCAATGCCTGCATATATGAAACATTTCATTTCAGTTCATTTTAAGCCTTGCACTTTGTTGCCTCAGTGTTCACTTTTTCCCAACCTGTAAATCATAGGGTGAGTGTTTGAAGAAGATCATATGTCTCAGAGCATGCAGGTGAATGGAAGGTTAAACATTGTGACTGGCATTCAGGTGACTCTTGTGCAATCAATCCCAGTGATATGATACTCCGTCAAAAGAACTGACAGTCATGGGGAGAAAAAAAGGCAGGAGGAAGATGAAGAGGAGGCTCTTGAATATGTTTTCAAACATTGCATTGAAAGAAAAAAAAAAAATAGCTGGTCTTTAATTCTTGGCTGCAGCTGGGTCTCTGGCAGGTATGAGGATGTGCTGAGTGCTTGCCCAAATGTTCAGGAGCACAGGGGAAAGGGCTGCAGTCCAGAATCCCCTGTTCCCACTCTTCCTGAGGTGGAAGGCCAAGGGGGAAGGAGCCAGGACCATGGCTGTATCCCATCAAACAGTGACTGTTTCTTGCATGGTCACAGAAGAGCCAAATGTATTTGCTTTATGTGTCTTCTGCTATCTGGCAAAGCAAGGCAGTATAAGAAGAAAGAAAGCATGGTATTTTTTTCTGCAGTAAGATGCTGAAATGCATCAAAGATTTTGATCTTCATAAATACACAAGGAAGCCAATGTTTAGATAGTCCAAGGAAGATTCTAAGGGGGATTTATAAATTCGGTTTAGCATGGAGCTCAGGGTTTAATGGGCCAGTTCTAGCAGTGGTATCCACAGAGGTATCTTTGTACAGTAGCTAAAAGAAATTAGTTTAAACCTTAACCTGAGAGACAGAAAATTCCTTTACATTCTTTTCCAGTTACTGTTTCAGTGAAGTGCTCTCAGCATATTGGTAGCTTCCTGATGGTTAGCACAGATTTCACATTATTGCCATTACGTTCACAAATGTATACTTGATTGGGAAAAAGTCTTTCTGAGGGAGAAGAGGTAGTGGAGGGTGTTAATAGAGGAGGCATAAAACTTCATATTTCATAGACCTTTGGAGGGATACCAAGAGGGTTTTAAAATCTGAGGAAAGGTGGGACACAGAGGCAGCTGTGGATGACAATGCACTCCTAAGCAGTTTCACAGTTCTGTACAAGAAGTAAGAGGTACAAAAATAAAGGCATGGACCCAAAGTGATGGATCATCAAGTATATTATCCTCTTAAAAGTGAAGGATGGCCTATGCCCTCCTTTGCTCTCTATCTTGCTGCAGCAGTATCTGAGTACCTCTGCTGTCACATTTGACACAGTTACTGTGAGAACAGTCAGGCTTCAAGGTCACTGCACACCAGACACTGGGGATATGTAAACACGGTTTATCTTAGGAAGATGGTAGAGTGGCTTGTACTCCCCAACCTGCCCTGCCCATCCACACCCTCCAGTAATTTACTTACCTTTTTAGCACCATCACAGAGGAAGTCTTTGATTGCATTTATTTTATTTGGTTGAACATGATAGCTAGGCACAGCACAGCAGAAAGGACATATAAACTAACTAGGGAATGACAGTATTCTCCTCTGTGTAGGTCTTGTGACATTTACTGTAGCTGTTGCTATATTGTGATTTTAAGGCAGTTTTATGAAAAGTTCTGTCTGCTTCAATAGACACAGCAAGGGAGAGTGTCCTCCAAATACAGAAGTTTCCACCTAGTAATAAAGGTATTTTACGTAAAATTTACTTTAAAATTTCATAGCTGTCAGTTTCCTTACAGCTGCCTCTTCTCATACAATCATTAAATCATATAAGCTTTGCAAATGCTGGCAGGGTTTTCAAGTGCCTAATGCAAAATGGGAAAAGGACATTTGTCCTTAAAAAATTTTTCTTCTTGGAATAAAGGATTTATTTTCCAAGATTTACTGGCTCATTGCTTTTGGTGGCACTCAAGCTACCTTATTTCTGAAAACAGTGGATCTCTTGTCCTTTGAAACCCCAAACTTTTATGATGTGTCTGATTTGACATCCCAAAATAAGGCTACTCTACATAATCCTGGCTGTTATTTCTACTCAGCCCAGGTGACCTCACATTGCACCATGGGGAATGTCCTTATCATTAATTTCTAGTTAAGTCTTGAATCTTTCTCAGGCAGAGCTGCTACATTATTGTTCTATTCTAAATTAAAATACAAAACCACATTAACCAAACCTAAGGCAATGCTTATGAATCTAGAATGAACATGGCAAGTTGACTCCATAAGCTTGAAATTACAGATCAAAACAAATTTTTCCAAGTGGTGCTCTATAAAACAGCATGTAATTTTCTCTCTTACACATGTGATACTTTGTGAGCTTGGACAGAAATAACATTACCTATTATAACATAAAGAACCTAGTTTAAAATAATGAGGAAGGGAACTCTTGCAGTAGTAGGACAGAAAGCACTTGTGGCTGTGGGAATCTTTTATCAACATTGTTTTTTTCTCAGCATTATTAATATGGATGAAGCTAATTAAATACCGTTGGTGCACTGGAGATATATAGAACACGTACAAAACACGTTTTTTACCTGTAGTAGCCTTCTCCTCACTTGCTTTAATTGCTGATACTCAAGTATAGTTGTTCAGACTCACAAAGGCCATTTTAATGCAAAATAGCAAATTGCTTTGTGCCCAGGAGCAGAACAAGTGAAATATAGTCCTATTCCACTGGGATTCCTTTGGGATCCACTGGAAACAGGAATGTCAGACTAAGAACATGGCTTGTACTTTTCTTGAGATGCAGGTCTTGCATCTAATTCTGTTAGAAGTTAAGATGACCACTTTCTACCTCTGCCATAGTGAACAGGCCATTTCAAAGAAAAAATTGAATGTGGTCATATGGTGTTCCTCCATCACAAAGCCTGGCTGTGTGATCCCTTGATACTGATACAATCACTAATTCCTGGCTGTGATTCTTAGGGCTTATCTTCTATGCCTGGTTCTGCCATTTGAATATGAACACATATGTTCTATGTATGCCTGCATGGAATCTCCTGCTGTACTCATTTGAGGTTCTACTACCTACACTGTAATGTAGAAATAGACATACCGTAGGATCACAAGTGCATTAAGCCTTTAAGAAAAATGATATGGGAAGACATAGTTCAGTGAACAGGCAGTGGAAAATTGAGCAAAATTATCAGATCAGACTGGGGGTTTTGTGAAACACAGTGTGTAGCTGCAGTGTGTAGCAACTTCTTCCAAAAAAACTACATTTGAAGTAATTATATAGAAGAAAAATAGATCCAAACACAGAGAATCTGGATCTTGCTGGAAAAAAACACCTACAATGCAACCTTTTTTTGTTCCAGTTTCAGTCACTGTACTCTGGCTGTGCAGGTGTGCCAGAAGTCATTCCTGACAATCCCACCTGTCACGATTAATATTGACCGAGTACAAAGGCGAACTGGCTGTTTGGCAGCTTGCATAAACGTTGTAGTAGGGCAGTCCAGAGTCGGGCTGTAGTTGGCAGAAAGCTCCATTCTGTGGCTGCAGAGCTGTGCCTGCCACCAACACATGTGGCAACAGCCATGGCCCTTGGGATCTGTGCAAGCAGGGAGTGCACACTCTCTGCTCCTAGCTGTGCCTCTTGCTAGAAAAGAGGCCCTTTGGAGGAGATGGTGAAAGAAGCTACTCTGGCAGCTCCTTGTCTTCTGAGAATTCCCTCTATACAACAGAGACCACTCAGTCAAATTCAGCAGGCTTCAGGATGTTTTGAGCATCCCAGAGAACAAATTGATCAGAAACCCAGTTCTTACATTCCATTTGATTGCTTTATTGAGCTGTGATTCCTGATGCCAAAGGGATCCCTGGAGTCTGATAAATTTGGTATGAAAAAAGATGTTTGAATAAAGCACTTCATGGATGAAGAGGGCACAACAGATCTATTTAGAAACTGCAGAAATACTTAGATTCTGCCTGCAGGTTTTAAATGGAAAGATTGCCTTTCTCTGCTGTAGGGTAACATTTAATACATTATATATAGTAGGCATATAATGCAGTTATGATACTGTTATGTGTAATTCACCTTTGTAAGCAAAGATAAAGAAAGAAAGCTCCTGCTTCTGTCACGTTTGTAATTCGAAGTGTATCAAAAACCTAGCAGCAAAAAAGATTTGCAGGCCTATGAGTCTAAGTGGCTGTAGGAGTGTTCCTCCACATGTGGGAGGGAATGTGAGTTTTTTTCAGTGCTTTCAAAGGAAGTGACTGGTAAAGCTTTGCACTTTTATTAGTGGTGCTCATATTTGCTGAGTGGTATGTTTACTGGTTTTATTTATGATAGCAAACATTTGTGTCTTGCAATCATATTCCTCCACTGTGGATCATTCTCCCTCAGTTTATAAACAGCCCTCCATTCAAGGGCCCTCTGACACAGCTCCTGCAATGGGGAAATTTTGTTTTTCTTTTATCTACCTCTGTTTGCACTGTGCACATACACTAAACTTCATGAAGTGTAGACTGTTGCTGGTATGCTTAGGAAGTAGCTGCAATATTATGAATGTCACTGCAAACTACTAGTTTCAATGAAATCTTCAATCATTCAAATGCATTATCCTTACACATATAAGAGTAGTCCCAGTTGAGTGAGAATAAGATAAGAGTCTAATGAAATCAGTCATACATATAAAGTGATGGTGATCATGATTATGCAGAACACTGGCTTTGTCAGAAATTCATTGTTCTGTCATCAAAAGATATTAGTACTTTCATAGTAATTTTCTGCAGCAAGCACTAACAAGAAAGCAGTTTGGAAAAAATGGTTAAAAGACCCATTTTACAACTTGGGAATGTGAGAGATTACATCTGTCTGCAGGTTTCTGATGATTACACATAGCAGTTGAAAACCTAAAATGTAAAGGTTAATACCAAGTCATTAACAAATCACAAATGCTCATTGTTGTCAGGCTTTCCTGTGTATTGCTTACAGCTTCTTCTAATTCTTCAGGACTTACTCATGGATGACTTATAACTCACGTTGGGATGAATACTGTGTACAGGAAACTATGTAAGAAGATTGCACAAGGTGCCTCTCCCATGATGTAACTAACATTAAATTGTTAATCATAAACCTAGGGCTTCGCAGCTTTCATGGAAATGCAGCTGTTATACAGCCAGATGAAAAACTCTCCGAGGAGTCTGGTGAAGTTCTGTTCTTGCTGACATTTATTGAAAGCATATGGCTGCACATAAACCAACAAGACAGCACAGCCTTGCTACAAAAAATGAAACCTTTGTGTATGGAAAGGATGCTGAATTTTGAAAAACTCCTTTATTTTAGCAAGGACATGTTTTTATTTGGTCTTTTCCGGACACTTGGCAAAACTGAACCCTAAGGGAAATAATTTGCTACAGCTTAGTGGTGTGTTGTATTATTCTCTGACAAGATTTTTTTGTCAGTTTTAAAAGCAGTTTATAAACCAGTCATGTAGATCAAATATAAAAAACTGAAACATTCTTATACATGCATCGTGCAAGAGGTTTTTCCCCTTAAAAAAAATCCTCTTTACTTTTTGCTAGCTTGACTAACATAAACTTGTACTCTAATGATGACTGGAAAAAAAAGGTAATCTTTTAAGCTGGAGTTGTCCATGTCAGCTGGAGTGTACCATTCCTGGAGTGTTATTAATCATAAGCCAGTCTATAAAACAATGTTTCTCTGCGTGGGGTATGCTAACTAGCTTGCAATGTCACTGGGTTTAGCCTAGCTTTATTCTCTAGTGATCGAAATCTACAAGTAATGCCTATTTCACCTTGAGAGGTGTTTTTCACATCCCATCTTCCATTTTATTGCATCTTCTTTTGGTTCTCTGACATTCTTGTCCTTCTGTAGTTACCTGTTATATCATGTTTATGGAAGGCAAATGCAGAAGATGGGAAAGTACCAGCATGTTGCAAATTATCAAATAATAGCACAGTACCTTACACTATAGGGAATCATGAGAAATATGTAGGAGTGGTCTAGATCAGTTCCTAACAACCTGAATGTTCTGGTAAGAAACTCATTAGATAGTAACTGTGTCTCTATTTACTGGTACAGTCACTGAATTAAAAAAATACTGTTCCATTAAATCTGTAGACCCAAGTTTTTAGGGCTTGCCAGGGAAACTGAAATTAAGTATAAGACAGTTACTTGTTATGGTAACAGTTTCTTGTTATGGTACTCATAACTATGAACAAGCCATTTCCAAACTCATGCACTGAATTATACTGAAGGGAGCAAAAGTCATGTATCTCAGTGATTAGCATAACACCCTAAGAAAGGAAGAGGATAATTCCATTTTGCAGTGTTAGGATTATTTCTGACTACCATGTCATCTTTGAGTTACAAATAGTAGAGGAGTGATTCCACCTCTATGGAGTTTACTTTGTGTAGGGTCCAGGTTCTCCAGTCCAGATGCCTCAGAATGCTTCAGTGACAGAAAATTTGTTCTTAACTCCTGTGAATTTTCCAAATTTCACTTCCATCTCCCCAGTAGTTCTTCCCAAGATGTGCTGTTTACCCCACAGGACTAGAGGAAAGAGTATGAAGTAGCCCATGAACCAAATATTTCTGGCTGTATTTCTCTGAAAGAGACTGACAATTGTTGATGAAGCTGTAGATTTTTCATGTCTGCTCCTGTGTTTTGCAAGGCTTGGGAGAGAGTTTGGAATTCTGCTTTCAGGATGAGGATATGAAGAGTGGGATAAATCACCTCCTCCTCTGTGCTCACATAACCTGTCAGAAAGCTGAGTAATGTTTTCTTTCTACTCTGGCAGTACCCTAACTACCTAAATTGAGAAATTTAGGTTTTTAGAGAGTAATTAAAATCTCTCATGCAATATATGTGTTTTAAGAATCCATTAGCAAAGGGAGGATTTTACACAAGGTTCTATCAACAGTAAACTATAGTTGAAATTTGCTGTTTCTCTTTTCTGTGTCCTGCTGGGTGTTGAGTTTTCTTTGGTAGCACATCCTTAACTGTCAGTCACTTGCCCAGGCAGAGCTGAGTCAGACCTCAACTCACAAGTCCATGTTTAGAGTTGCCCCCAGTGTCCCAGTCCTCTTTGTCTGGCACTGGCACTGGCACATTTTGCCTGAGGCTGCTGATGGCTGAACTCTGTACTCGATGACATGGTGGAAAGAGGCTTAAAATATTGCCGTAAGGTGCAAAAGGCAATGTGTCACTTTGGCTGCCTGTAATGGCCTTACGTCAGTGCAATGTTATGACATGCCACACCGTTTTCTTCCACTACAGGCCATATATAGCCTGTTACACTTTGATCTGCTCAGCAAAACAGAGTGGATTCCTTTTGTCTGTAAACAGCAGCTGGGTGAAAGGAAAGGGTAATGGAGCCTGAAGGTATTTGATGGATTGGCATTAACTTTGAATATATTTGATGACCGTATAACAACCCATATGTGTATTGCCAGTGTCAGTTTGTAGTTGTTACTGCTTCTAGAGCACAGTTGTGGTGTAAGACAATCTGCTCTGATTTCACCTTGGGAGGTGTGATTCTGGAAGAAAAATGTGGCCTGGCTAAACTGGTGTGCTGTGCCTTCCTATGACCCTCTTGTCACTTGAGCTATTTCAAATAAGACTCTCCTTGTTTTTGGCAAAAAGGACACATTCTTTGGTGGGTGGCTTGCATGTCCTCTTACAGTTCAATATGGATTTTCACATTTTAGACATTCCAATTATGCTAATGGAGTGTCTGTACTGTTCATCAGATGCAAAGCTAACTTAAAATGAGCATATAGAGGCATATGAAAGGTTTGCACTGCAGTTAAATCTGTCTGAGGATCAAGGAGTACCAAATAATTTAGAATAAATACTTTCATTTCAAAACATCTATTCTTAATCTGGGGCAAGTGTGCCTGAATCTTTACAGGTAGCATCATCTTATCCTACCTCATCTCACATTTTCTAAGGAAGTGTTCATGGTTCACATCTGCTTTATTTGCTGTTAGATTTAATTCATTCTTATATATTAGAAAATGAATATATCTTCAGATAAACATGGTTTAAAAATGGGATTATAATTCCAGGGGCCTCAAACACTCATGTTTCAGTGAGTAAAACCAGACTTTTTTGATACAGTTGGGGCAGAAATGCTTATTATATGGCTCATACTGTGTAAAATGATATAAAACAGTTCTCTCTTTCAGTATTAAATCACATACTCAGTAACAAGCATGGGTTTTGAGTGCAGAATTTGTTAACTCTTACAGTAAAGTGTAGAATGTGAGACATATTAAAATTCTTAGCATACCAAAGGGTGTGAACCAGATTTGGAAATAGGACAGTGGTTTTTAACACCTCTTTTAAAATGAGGCAGATGCAGAATAATCTAATCAAGATGTGTATCCAAGGTATGAAATGAAATCTCTTCTGAACCCAACTTTCTACTGTCGTGAAGTGTACATCCATGAAACTCTCAAATAAAGCAATGTGCAACCCATGCTTCTTCCTCTTAGAGAACAGAGAAAATGCGAACTATTTATTATTCAACAGTACTTCTTTTTGTGTGTGTACTGTGTACATAATCCTGTGGTTTTTGCAAAACCCTGCTCTAAAAGTAAACCTTGAAAGCAATTGGAAGTGCAGAGGCCAATGTGCCATCTCATGTGCATTCACATCAGGTCCGCTGATTACATGTGATTAAAAATGGGCTGTTGATTGTGGTGGAACATCCAGGCCTCATGGAGGCTTTATGTGGAATTGTGGATTTGCAAATGCAAAGTGTCTGAAACCACCTGCAGTGACAGCGAGACTGCTGCCAGACACAGACACAATTTTTGTCCTACTCCTGTGAAATTACAGGCATTCCTCTGTTTGGTTTGGCCCTGCTTAAAGCAGGTTGAAACAAGGAAAGCTCTTTCCTTAGCATCCAAAGTAGGGAGTGCTGGGGTGAAAGGCAGGTTTAAGCCTAGAAGTGGTAGGGGGAAAAGGCCTTTTGCCGTAGCAGAAAGATAAGGAGCCACCTTCATTGCTTTCTATGCTTTTATCTGTCTCATCTTTACACCATTTACCCAGACATCTTTTAACATTACTAAGTTCACTAATGTTTCCTGTTGCTGAAAATTTTATTTAATTTATCTGCTTTTAGTTAGATATCTGTAGCAGTAATCAATTGCTTAAACAGAGACATGTATTGCCATTTGAAATGCCCTAAGGTTCTACCATAGAACTGGCTGGTACGACACAGGATCTGAGGCAAATTGTTGCTCTTCTGGGGCAGCAGTGGTTATAGTAAGGCATCTCACATGGGACCAGACCCTTGCATTTAGTCCGTAGCCTACACAATTTTCTTGGCTTCTTATGTGGTCACTGAAGAGAGAGGCTCTTTCAGCAGATGGTTGTGAGTGCCTGCCTTAGGCATGGAGACAAGTCAGTCATCCCTTTAAATTATTTGTCTATTCTTTTACCAGGGAGTCCAGGCAGTGAGGTAAGTTAAGGATTTCTAATTTGTGGAAGACAGAAATCAGTTATGATGAATCTTGTCCTTTGAGAACAAAAAAAAATTAAGAAATTATGGGCCTTTAAAATGAAGACCTCGATTTCATAGTACTGCTAAGATTTATTGCTATAGATGAACTGAGAGAAGTCCCAAGGATGAAACTAGCTAAATCTCATCTTTAATTAAAGGTGCAACTGAAATCCGAATTATTATTTTTTTCCTAGAATTAGTTGGTATTTAAAGAATTGTGGAAATGCTTTTATTTGTTTAATCAACCAGAGGAACTTAACTCTGCAGTGTAACTGGAAGATAAAGATATCTTTTAATATTAAGCCATTGCTCTCTGTTTTAAACTGGCTTCTCAGCTGCCACCTTTCTAAAGTAGATTTTTCTACAGCTGTGATGATCTGGGGATACAAATGAAGCATAGTTCGTGAGTGGTAACAGTATATTATCTTTTTATTAGACTGCTACTGTAGCAGGAGAAAACAGAGGAGTATTCAGCACACAACCCACTCCTTTAGGGTCTGCAAGCTTCTCTGTTTTCTTCCATTATTTCAGTACAGCTATTAAAAGATACTACTCTCCTTACAAGACTAGCTTCATTTATAACTGTCTTAAGGAATGCAAATCTATTAATAGTGGAAATGAGGTAAGGAGGTCAGGATTGTGAACAGAACACAAGACATAACCTTAAGAGTTCTCCCTGTCTCATTTCAATTAGACGCAAAATAATAAAAAGATTCCTTTGACATTCTAAAGCAGCACAGGAAACACAGCAGTGCAGTTTAGTGAGATACGGTTTTCAGTGCCACTTGAATGCCAACAGCAGGATTCCGAGGTTCAGCCAAGTTATTCAGCACAAAGCTCCAAGAGATGGGAAAGGACTGTTTATGCCACTGTCATATATCACAACAGGTTCACACAGGGTAGACAGACACATCCTGTACCAGAGAAAAGTCCCCTCAATGTCTTAAGGTGCAAGTGAAGGCCTGTGGAGTGCAAAGCTTAATGAAGTCTAAAACTGGAACTTTCCTGGTTGTATAAATATAACTCTTAGCTTTATTTCATATCACCTTGGTTTACCCTTTGAAATAGGCATCATTAGTTATACAGAACCCCTCACTGTAGATTTAGGGTATTCTGGCATTTTGAAACAAGAGTGGAAGCAATGTATTTCTTGGCTTTGATTTTAAAATATTAGGAGCCCTTTTAAAAACAAATTTTACAGTGATCAGCTTTTGAGTTAGCTCTGCCAACAAAGAATTTACAACTAAGGAGACTGAAGGCATTACCTGGTGAGGCTCATCCTGCAACACTGAGAAAAGCCTGTACAAAGCCATCTGTAGGATATTAAACATTAAAATGAGATTTAATCAGCATGTAATGGCTTAATAACTGTCTTTTGGCCTTGGGAACTAAAGTGATTTTCTGCCCCTTGGAGGTTTTGATGCTGGTATTTTAAATGTGTGCAACGATAACGTTATTCTCTTCATACTGGAAAATCTTCTGTATGATGGCCACAACCTGCTGAACTACGGACATTTATTATGTTGTTTTCTTCCCTGTGCTTCTTTGCTTGCTTCCTTGCACATGTGAGAATATGTATGTATAGTTTCTTTTGTATTCTTTTCATAGACTGCTTTAGGGCAGGTTCTGGTCTGCCAGTGATTTCTGGCCCACAGGGTGAAGAAGATTTTGAACTGTGAATACTGTCATGTATGTGCTGTGGAAGTTCTGAAAAATGTAACTTTTTTTTGGTTGAAGTGAATTTACAAAGTTATTTCCGGTTGAAAAAATCATTTCAACTAATAATAGTATGGCATGTTAAATATACCTTCCCTAAAATGTGCCACATAATAAAACATCATTTATTATTTTTAGCTGTCTCATATATGTCTATTTATATTTATCTATATCTCCGTTTCTTCTCTAGAAGAGAGCTTATCACCATATCTTGATATTCTTCAAGTACAACCCTTAGATAATAAGGTTTGCTGTGGAAACAATTTGAGAAAAGTGACATATCTTTTAAGTGTAACCTTTTCAGCTGAGATGAGTGCTGTGCACCTTGAAAATCTTAAAGATTTATTGATAACAGTAATGTAAAAAAAAGTTTAGGTAAAATAATATATAGCATTATGAATAATATAATAATGATATAAGCATTCTGCTGTTATTTGCCTCCTTGTTTTCTCAAGCAGGAACATCTGAACAACTTGATTTTTTAAAGAATGTTGCCTTTCTGGACAAGTCTTCCCTTGACCATTGTGGGGCCTCAAGATGCCATTAGAAACTGTATCAGGGCATGAGAGCTCATATACAGCCAGTCCAAAAAGGCCACTTCAGAAAAATCTCTCTCACATGGGGTCAATATAGTAGAGACTTGCTGTGGCAGGAAGAGTTCAAACCACTGAGTAGTGGTTGTGCTCATACATCTTCTCTTATAAAAGTCAGTAAGTTTTGATCTAAGGATGGTAGGACTATTTGCCTTATGTGGGTATGTGTGTGTATATATATTTTTGTGTGTGTGTGTATATATAATTATATGTATATGTATTTGTAGGTATGTAATAGTCTGGGTAAATCCACTACTTGTATTTGAACGTGCTAAACGAGCATTTCAAGCCAACTATAAATAATCAGAGTAACAGGTGTGTATTGCATGTCTATATGAAAAGCTTCATCAGATTTTTTTGAGCTCACTCAGATGATACAGTGAAATCTGAAGAAATATTGATGTTGGTTGTGTATTGCTTAGGTAAAGTTAATTTATTGTCTTTTGGAGAAATTGTCTAATCAATATATCTAATTAATAGACCAATGGCCAAAGGATCCTAACACATAATTTGCTCAAAACCCCTGAAGAGTTAACTGGGCACTTGCCTAACGCACTTACCTTCTAATCCATGATCAGTGATAAAATTGAGCAGAAAGTTTAAGTTTCTACAGAATCGGTAAACTGATATGTATTGGCTATTAGTACTTTTTGTGTCAAAAATATTGACATGAATAAAATCTTCTTTTATTATCGCAATTTCTTGGTAGCAAATGTATCAATTAAAGCTTAGGAATCTTTAACAAAAGTCAGCTCCTGGACATTTCTCTGGTCTACTGGCAGTAGAAAACAGCTCAGCAGTGACATCAAAGCTATTGTTATCCCACATCTGTTGTATTGCACTAAATAGTTATTTAGTTGTTAGCACTGGGTGTTGGAAAATATGTTACTGGGTCACATATTCCC